>JAVTVY010035125.1:0-151578 GCA_036873755.1 Hanleya hanleyi | reverse complement strand
ATATTCTCATAGACTGCATAGATTTTAAGACTGTAAGAGATACTTTTTATCGAGCAGCTACGCTGGAAGATCTTTTTTAGCAGAGTGAAAGAGGGTTGTATTTTAGGTTATTTGAGAGAGATTGGTTTGTTGTACAAATTTTAATGTTTGTACCTGTTTTAACGCATTAGTTTACCGAGTTTTTGAATTGATTACTTAGAATTTTGTTTAATCGTCGCTATATAGCTGAAATATTGCTGAATGCGACGTTAAACCGTAATTCTCTCTCTCTCTCTCTTGAATTGATTACTTAGAATTTTGTTTGGTCGTCGCCATGGAGGCTTGAAGTATGAACGCACGTTAAACCTTTATTCTTCTCTTCTCTCCTTTGCGCTGTCTATATGAATACACAGAGGATCTTGAAGTACATGGGTTCATACGGCCCCTTAGCCCCGGGTTAAGCGGAATTAAACACAAGTTACGAAACGTAGCGCCAGATCTGCACGCTACGTTCGTATTTTTTTCTATCAGCATGCGATATGTATTGCCAAATTTGAGAAACTTTGAGTGGAGGCGCTTGGTGGTGTAGCCCTGTTTTATAAGTTTCTGCAACAATGTTTTGTGACGTTGATTAAAATCGTCACATTTAACTCAGGATCTAGCAAATGCTACTAGGCGAGATATGTATACGCCATATGCAGGTCCCACCGGAATATTACTGTCCAGAAAGGGATAGTTTACGATATCGAAATTGTAATCATCTCTTTTGTCATAAAGTCTCACACTGTTTGAGTGAGTTTGAGTTTAACATTAGCGTGTCATAATAATGATAATCGCACATACTTCTGACAACTACATCAGAAAATTCAGACAACTACATCAGAAAATTCTTCCAGTAATACCTTTAATTTGGAATCCCCTTCCATGTTGCAACGCTCCCGGTCTGTATAGAGGAGCACGGGAGGTTGCACACCAGCCTTATCAAACCTGATCATCAGGCCATTGGCCATGGGCTGAAGGTTGAGTAGTGACCTCATCAGAGTCACTACTGACTGTACAATCTCACCCCTCTCATTGCCGATGTTGGTAGCCCATTGCGCACTCCCAACGCCTTCCCCCTGTAGCTTTTTGCAGACCTAAAAAAGCGAATAAAAACACTTTTGTGTATTCACTTGTACCAGATGTTATTGAATCATATATATGCAATTGTTAATAAATTAATTAGAGAATCAAAATGATGTATAGTTACTACCTTTGTTGAGTCTATCTTCATAACGACAGCAGTGGTCGTTGTTATCGCAGACTTGAGGGTCTGCTGGCGCGACCACACATCCCTGATATATGCTGCCAAAAACCATTTGGGGCCAGGTAACGCCTTCAAGAGAGGTGACTCTTCATAAGTTGAGGTTAAGAGGCCGAGGGCTTTGGCACACTGCTGATGGCGTCGACAGTCACTCCGGTATATTACCTGCTTCCGGAGCCACTTCTCGGAGTAGAGCTCCTTCAGGTTGTTCGACAGGGCGGTAGGACTGTTTCCCAAGGTCCGTGACCTCAAAAGGGACACAACCACCCGGTCGCAGGCATACTTGCGGGTGAGGAATTTGCATTTGTTGCACGCCATATATTCTCCTGCCAGATAATAATAGTCCTGGACATCCAAAACCAGTCGGACCCGGTTGTATATGCCCTTGGCCCTCATGGGTTCTTTACAAGTCAGGCATTTGAGGTCTAAATGGAAAATCCTTCTGGGCATCCACAAAAACAGGCGCAGATGAAAATAGACACTGGGGTTTGGTTTTTGTGTCTCTGGTCATGGGGCTGGTGGAATGTACCACAAAGCCAGGTCTTCACGCAGCCTGTTTTTTGCCATGAACAAGGTCTTCCCAAAGTACATCCTATCTGCCTGTCATGTTGGCTTCCCAACCTGCGGGACCAGGTCCAGAACGCCAGCCTAGATAGAAAAATATATACACCCAATATAAATCATCTGATTCATTCAAAATATAAAACATAGCTGTATATCACATTTCAAACATTAAGCTAGAACACTTGTGGCAGCTTTGGGGAGAAAGTGGTTTCATTGGCCATCGAAATATTGGAGATGGTGTCACATCTGTCCCTGTCTTCATGGGGGATTTTTCAGGGGTCTTCTGACTTTCAGGAATGGAAGACGGCATTTCAGGAGACTCTTGGAGGCAGTTGGGTTTCAGGAATCACACATGGCTGCAAATACATCAATGATTAACAATAAAAGCTCCATGATAATAATGAAAGATGAGCAAAACAGTTCTCATGGTAGTTGTAAACATATAAACTTGAAAACATTCAATTTACCTCTACCTCCATTTCACTGAACAGTTCCGCCATTAAACCCGGATCTGTCAATTCCTCGAATGCTGATGATTCAGAGGTTAATGGTTTGGAGACAGATGGCGTTGAATCTGTTGCCACTGCTGCTTCTTTTTTCTGGAATGGACAGTATATATGACACACATGGAAATTATGTTTAAAATGATAATAAATGGACAATATATCCAGCTACTGTATCCATGCGATTACCCTATTAACTAAATTAACACATTTCAACTTTCGTTCTAGTCATATCTTACCGTAGCTTCCAAATGGTAGCCACAAATACACATTATGGTCTTCCCAAACACATCAGTTGTGGCGACAGTGTTTTGTTTGGGGTACTTTTCTATTTTGGTTCCCTGTTCCAGTACGTGTTTGTGTTGGGTCACTGACCTCTCCCAAAGGCAAAAGTTCTTCTGGTGAAACCCCTCTCTCTATCCACTCACACCACAGCAGGGAGTGGTGATTTTGGCATATTCTACAATATGAAATTCAGAATTTTATGAAACAATCCAACATAAAAAAATACTGTATTTGAGATTATTTGAGAGAGACTGGTTTATTGTACACATTTTAATGTTTCTACCTGTTTTAACACATTAGTTTACTGCGTTGTTGAATTGAATACTTAGAATTTTGTTTGGTCGTCGCTATATAGCTGAAATATTGCTGAATGCGATGTTAAACCTTAATTCTCTCTCTCTCTGAGTTGTTGAATTGAAAACTTAGAATTTTGTTTGATCGTCGCTATATAGCTGAAATGTTGCTGAATGCGACGTTAAACCTTAATTATCTGTCTCTCTCTCTCCCTCTCTCACGAAGATCTCACGGTGTAACATATTCTTATAGACTGTATAGATCTTAAGATTGTAAGAGATACTTTTTATCGAGCAACTACGCTGGAAGATCTTTTTAGCCGAGTAAAAGAGGATTGTATTTTAGATTAATTGAGAGAGATTGGTTTGTTGTACAAATTTTAATGTTTGTACCTGTTTTAACGCATTAGTTTACCCAGTTTTGGAATTGATTACTTAGAATTTTGTTTGGTCGTCGCTATATAGCTGAGATATTGCTGAATGCGACATTAAACCTTAAATCTCCCTCTCTCTCTCTCTCCCAAACCAAATGTTTGTGCTTGTTTTAACACATTAGTTTACCGAGTTGTTGAATTGAATTTTGTTTGATCGTCGCCATATAGCTGGAATATTGCTGAATGCGACGATGAACCTTGATTATCTCTCTCTCTCTCATTGAATACTTAGAATTTTGTTCGATCGTCGCTGTATAGCTGAAATATTGCTGAATACAACGTAAAACCTTAATTCTCTCCCTCTTTCCCTGTTGCGTAGACGGCAATGACGTCAACATGGCGATCTCATCCCTCCTGGTTTGGTTCTTGTGCCATCTGGTGAGAGTAGCCTCATTGACATGGAGCTGCACGAGCTAGGTGTCAGCTAGGAGGGGCTCGCTGTTCCGGAGGCGCTCCCTGATAAGCTTGTACTCCGATAATACGCAGTTGAACCGCGACATATATCGTGGTTCTTTGACAGGATGCTGTATCCTGTTGCACCGATGAATGCAAATAGCTTCCACTACCCTGCTCTTATCGGGATACGATGCAGGAGCTCCAACTGACAGAACAGTCCTCGAAAAATGTACACAAAAATCATTACCAATCCATTAAGATAACACTCAGCAGAACAAGCTACAAATTATCCTGAATAACGGGAATACGAGACATAGCTTTCATAATATTCTTAGATTTGCTCTTAATATACAAGCAGATATTTTGTCATTAATCAAGTGATTGCAATGACTTAACTCATTGCCTTCGGAGAGCCTCAATCCCCACATGGCCATGCTTGGATTTTGCGAACCTTCTCCTCGTCCGGGTGCGCTGCCTTGTCAGGATGAGTATATTGTGGAGGACCTTGATGCCCTGAGCTTCATCATAGTTGACACTGATACCGGTGAGCGATATCAGTGCCTGGGCCTGCGCATCGACCTTGTCCCAGCCAGGGATGCCCTTGGAGTCTAGTGTTTCAGTGGTCTCTTCTATGGTTGTTTCTTGAAGATCATCCTGTGTTTAAATGAAGCCAAGCTAAAGTAGTTTCTCAATGGAACATGAAAACATTGAAACATATATTCATACAATAAGAGAAACAAACATGAAAAAATGTTCTGATATTGAGCAGTTTAGAAACTCACATCAGATATTTCACTGTCAGTTGAAACCAATGGCGGTGTTGGTATGGTGACCTCATCTTCCTCGGCAGGAAAGGAATCTCAGCTGTCCAAACTCTCCTCCCCAAATCCTTCGTCTATGGCATTGTTCACTTCGGTGTCTTCTGCTGGGAGGGTGGTACCGGACTGAGCATAGAGATATTACAACACATATAAGGGAAGTGGAAAGAGGTGCCGACATACTGACACAGTCACAATCTAATGATTCGTGATATGTGTTGTATCTCAGGTACGCTTTTATTGTACCTGTTCATGTGGCAACTTGGATGACATGACCACACGGCCCCTAGCACCGGCATAAGCGGTATTAGATACAAATATAGAGAGCTGTGATGGAAATGCTCTGACAACTCGTATATTGCTAATTGGTGAGCTGTGTCGCTGTTACAACTCGTACACTGGCGATTGGTGAGCTGTATCGTCGTCAGATGAAATTGACGGCATTCAACACAAAAGACTAGTCTGTAAAGCCCGATGTCGACCAAGCATCAACTTCCCACAAATGCCAACATATATCAAAGACCAAAAGGTCTGTACAGGGGGCGGGCCTCGGGGACGAAACGTCCACCAGCAGAATCTCGCCATATACAGGTAAAAATTACGACACATATAAGGGAAGTGGAAAGAGGTGCCGACATACTGACAGTCACATGGCTTCACTGTATAGTCTTCTGGTTAACCTATTCTAAAGCACATACCAAGAATCTAATGATTCGTGATATGTGTTGTATCTCAGGTATCACCTATATCACCTACAGAGATATAGCACCATCATGACATTAAATTGGGTCTGCGATGATCGACTCATTTAGCACAATGCACCACCCTCAATACACAAGGTCTATGAACAAACACACATCCATAACTATGTTCTGCACACATATACCTATGTTCTGCAACTCACCAATTAGCGGGATGTAGAGAGATTGGGAGTTGGACGTGTTTTCACTTCGCTCCGAGAAGATGTTCCTTTTTGGATTGGGTGTTGGACGTGTTTTCACTTCGCTCCGAGAAATTTGTCTAATTCTGCGGATTTCAGCTGATCTTAGCTCTGGTTTTTGTGTAATATATTTTGTGAATACGTTTGGCACATGGCAGTGTGACTAACGTCACAGGACCTACGAAGTACACTAGGCATTAGGACTCGGACGCGAACTGAACTCTTTGAAATCCCCACCCCCAGTTGAAATCCTGCCTATATTAAGATGGGCACCGCCCAAGTCAGAATCGCCAAGAAATTTTCATCAAAAGTAGGTCAGCTCAGAACTTGTTGGTAACAGTCTCCTAATGCGCCTTCATTCCAAAATAAATAATGATCGCCGATTTAATTTTACAATTTTTTAATTAAAGGAAACAGATTGAATAATATAGGTTCAGTAGATTTCAAGCTTTACGTGTGAAAATACATTTACATCTCTTTAATGGTTTTCAGTGCCCTTGTCCAGGATCAAAACAACTTTTTGAATCACATTATTTTCCCAACAATACAACAAATTTTTATATATAGTACTATAGTAGAAAGGTAGCATTTATGTAGTTTACGGTAATTCAACTCAAGACCATTATGAACATGTCTTTGGTCATAGTGTACATATCATAACTCACATCAATGTTTTCTGCTATATTATTTCAATGATATGGTTTAACAATTTAAGTTATGCAAACAGCGCTGATTGTTTGAGGGTATATGCTGTCGGGCAATTATGGAATTGTCCCAGATGCACGTTAAGATTAACCTCAGTAATAGGGCCATGTGGCATACTACAGTGGAAAGTGGATCAATGACAGGGTATTTTTAGCAGCAGTGGGTAATTTGACCTGAATTTGAAGCCAGCTGATGTGGTCAATGATGAAGTGTTTGGATGTGAAATAGGATACACGTTAAAGGCTACAGCTTACATATATCTATAACAATATACTGAAGTGTTAATTATAAATCTAATTTTAATCAGAATTATTTCAGATCAGAACTTGCTGGTAACAATGCCCTAATGCACGTTCATGCCAAAAATCAAGGTTCTAATATCAACGGTTCTCCTTATTTTGCCGACGAAAGGATTTGGATGGACTGACTGACTGACTGACTGACTCATTACCGGACAATTTGCGATCTGTAGCCTACTTCGTAGGAAAATACCTGTGGTGAAAGTTTGGAATTATTTGTCAATTTTTTGCTGTTCAGGGCGTTTTTCTGACTTAGTCAGTTTGGCCTGGTTTGGGAAGGCAGAGAGCCGCCATTACTACCGTCTCGGTCTTTGTGACCGAGAGGGTCGGTGTGTTTTTTTTCTCTGTCTCCCTCTTCTCTGTTTGTTCGCTGTCTGTAAATATTTCGTATTTTGCTGTTGTATATATATATATCCTTGTTGACTTGATCTAGTCTGAAGTTGGTTCGTTTTTCGTTCGGTTTGACGTAGGTCGATTTGCACATAATAACTGTGTAAATCGAGGTAGGTTGAATACATGTAACATACCGAAGTTATATAGCTGTGCGTTGTAGGCTTAGCCCTGAGTGTACAGCTGTGCGCTAGCCTTTGTTCTCTGTTCTTTTGTTCCTCGTTGTAACCTGGCAACTCGCTGGGTTTAGGACTAGGCTTTTGTTCTGCCTGGCCCTGAAGTTTCAGTGTATTGTTGTAAAGGTTACAGTGTACGTCTTTGGAGTGAGGCTCCATCGGGAAGTATTCAATGTTTACTCTGTGTGGAGGCTCACTGTTGGGGTTTGTGCGTGTCACTATTTGTAGTTTGTAGTTGTATTGATAGTCCCTAGTGGGACTTTGAATTCATTTATTTATTTTATTTTTTTTCACTATGGCCTTTGGAAAGTATGATAGGTCACTGAGCCTACAACTTCAAGGTCTAGAGAAAGCTAATGCGTTTGATATATATCACGCATTAAAAGACACTGTTGAATCCTTAAAGGTCTAGTACAGGTATCAAATACCCTGTGGAACGTCACACTGGCAAATGAAAATACCAAAACTCGCCTAGTGCTGGAAGGTATTCGCGTTGGGGATCAACTGATAGTGTTTCGAGCCAGAATGCACCTGTGCAGTCTGTGGATTCCTCCATTAATCCTATTCACTCCGGTGTAGAAAACTCCAAACCGCTACGAGTGTCTCGATGACACGATGGAAGAAGGTTGTAATTCGGAAGATGGAGATGTCAGTGAGAGTGAAGTTTGCGATGATGTAGAAGTCAAGTCAGGTGATCAGATTTCTGATCAGACTGAAAGAGATAACATAGTATTAATTCCGGAAGTTGAATTGAAGAGTAACAACTTACCGGATACTGATAGTGTTTAGAGTCAGAATGCACCTGTGGATTCCTCCATTAATCCTGTTCACTCCGGTGTAGATGTAAACTTCACACCAAACGAGGAAGTAATGAAGGAGTTCACAGAAAAAGAAAGTAGTCAGCAGTCTGGTAATAATAAAGCTACCTCGAATCAGAAAAAGAAGAATGAAGAGAATTCCATGGATATCGAGTCCGGCGGGGGGCCTAAGGTGGTCGATGCTACTCCAACTCCTACCAGCGATACACTCAATCTTTCTGATGAGGAGTATCAGGAGTGTAATGATCGTCCGCTAAAGGGCGAGGCTTCCTTGAACCAAAGGTCGAAGGACTTGTTGGGACAAGAGATACAGAAAGAATTTTGTAGGAAGGAAAATAAAAAAGACAAGAGAGAACAAAGGAAAAAAGATAAGAAAGGTCAAAAAGAATTACCCAAAATGAAACGTACATAATGGCTAAGCTAACCTTATATATCTTGGCTTGGACAGCTTTGTGTTTTATTCCTATATACGGACTAAAGATGGCTCAGCCACCAACTATCTTTCAGTGGAATTACAGAGGAGTTTGGCCAAATTTGAATGAACTCCAATTATTAACTCAAGATTATGAACCATCAGCTTTTTGTCTCAACGAGACCTTTCTGAAGAAAGCAGATAAAGATAAATTTAAATTTCGCCAATACACACCTTATCATTCCTACGCTTTAGACGAAAATGGAAAAGCTACTGGTGGTTCCTCAATATTGGTTAAAATGGGTGTTTTACACAGTCCTGTTGATTTAGTGACAGATTTACAAGCTGTAGCAGTTCGTATTACCTTGAATTCTGTTTTCACATTATGCACGGTGTACATACCTTCTTCTGGTAGTCTCCGGCTAAATGAACTTCAAGATCTTTACGATCAGCTCCCGAAACCTTGTTTATTGATGGGTGATTTTAACGGTCGTAACATCCTCTGGGATAATGAAGACAATTGTCAAGGTAAAATTCTTCAAAATTTTATATCAAATAATTCGTTGTGTATTTTTAATGATGGTTCTTATACACATTGTCCTCGGCTCATGGAACCTATTCAGCATTGGATATCTCACTTTGCGACCTTCCTATTCTTGAAGAATTTTCTTGGTCTGTTCATGATGACCTTTGCGGAAGTGATCTCTTTCCCACTGTCCTAAAAGCTGTTCATTCAGCTGATGACCCACATTTCACGAGGTTTAATTTCAAGAAAGCAAACTGGCCCGAGTTTGAAAAGCTTTGTTCACAAAAACTGCAATCAGTCTCCTTCGCTGATGTTTCAGATCCAATACAGCTATTCTCTGATATGTTGATAGAAATTGGCAAACAAACCATTCCCACATCTTCAGGAGTTGCAGATATTAAGAAACCTTGGTTTAATGATGACTGTAAAGAAGCAAGAAAATGTAGGAAGAAAGCTGAACGATATTTCCGCCGACATCCTAATCCTGAAAATTTGAAAGATCTCAAAGTTACGAGAGCTAAAGCTCGTAGAACCATGAAACAGAATAAACGTGATTCTTGGAGAAATTATGTTTCTAAGATAAATACTCATACTCCAATAACAAAAGTTTGGAATATGATCCAAAGAATAAAAGGTAAAAGCTCCAAGTCCAGCGTTCATCATCTCAACGATGGAAATCAGGTGATTACTGACAAAGTAGAAATTGCAAATAAATTAGGAGAAACAATTGCCAAAAACTCTTCATCAGAAAATTATGTACCTAAATTTCAAAGTTTCCAAAA
Source organism: Hanleya hanleyi (assembly GCA_036873755.1). Taxonomy (NCBI): domain Eukaryota; kingdom Metazoa; phylum Mollusca; class Polyplacophora; order Lepidopleurida; family Hanleyidae; genus Hanleya; species Hanleya hanleyi. The sequence goes on along the minus strand of JAVTVY010035125.1, from coordinate 141,955 downwards.
AAGAGAAGAGAAAAATGAAATTAAATTCACTTCCGGTAACCATGAAGGTTATAACGCTTCGTTTACAATAGAAGAACTTCATGCTTCCCTCACGAAAGCTCATGATTCTGCTGCAGTCCCTGATAATATTCATTATCAGCTTTTGAAACACCTACCGGAATCATCTCTAGAAATTCTATTACGCATATTCAATAGACTTTGGTATAGAGAGGAATTCCCCCCGTCATGGCACAATGCCATAGTTATACCAGTTCCAAAACCTGGTCGTGACCATACAGACCCTGGTAATTATCGTCCGATTTCATTGACTAGCTGTGTATGCAAAACAATGGAACGCATGATAAATGATCGCCTTGTTTGGTACCTGGAAACTGAAAAGAAACTTACTGATATTCAAGCTGGTTTCCGAAAAAATAGAAGTACCATTGATCATTTAGTCAGATTAGATTCGAATGTTAAGAATGCTTTCGCCAAGAACGAACATGTGGTTTCTATCTTTTTTGATTTAGAAAAAGCCTATGATACTACATGGAAATACGGGATTCTTAAAGATCTTCAAAAGATGGGATTAAAAGGTCGTTTACCCGTTTTTATTTCCAACTTTTTGAATGATAGGCAATTCCAAATTCGTTTGGGTACAACTATGTCTGATCATTTTGATCAAGACCAGGGTGTCCCACAGGGCAGTATTTTGTCTACTACTCTGTTTAGTATCAAGATCAACAGCTTGGCTGCAGTTCTGAATAAATCAATTGATGGCTCACTTTTTGTGGACGATTTCAATATATCGTGTAGTGGGAAAAGTATACACAATATTGAGAGAACATTACAACTTTGTCTATACAGAATTCAGAAATGGTGTCTAGAAAATGGTTTCAAATTCTCCAGAGCTAAGACAAATTGTATACACTTTTGCAGAAAATATTTCCAGCACGAAGATCCAAAACTAAAATTAGACGGAACTGAAATCAAAGTAGTAAAAGAGGTCAAATTTCTAGGCATGTTGTTTGATCAACGACTAACATTCAAATCACATATAAATTGCTTAAAAGCCAAATGCACGAAAGCTCTGGATTTGTTGAAAGTCGTGGCCAGCTATAAGTGGGGGGGAGATCAGCAAACTCTCCTTCATTTGTATCGATCGCTTGTTCGTTCCAAACTCGATTATGGTTCTATTGTTTACAATGGTGCAAGCAAGTCAAACTTGGCAAAACTAGATCCTATTCTCCATCAAGGACTAAGGCTTTGCCTCGGTGCGTTCAGAACATCACCCAAAGAAAGCTTGTATATAGAAGCGGATGAAATTCCTTTAGAACTTCGGAGAATTAAATTATCGCTGCAATATATCACAAAACTGCGTTCGAGCCAATCAAATCCTGCATATAACTGTGTTTTCAACCCTGAGTACGCAGATTTATATTCGCTAAAACCCTCGATTATTCCACCTCTTGGAATCCGTATGAAACCACACCTTGTAGCAGCTGGTATTAAAGTTAGTCAGATTTTACCTAACGAGCTCTTGCCAACTCCACCATGGCAGTTAGCCACGCCAGAGGTAGATATTTCACTGACCAAATATAAAAAGGCAGACACGAGCCAGCTCGTGTATGCACACGAATTTGGTCTACTGAGAGAGAAATACAGTTCACATCAGGCTATTTATACAGATGGTTCTAAAGATAGTGAGAGGGTATCATGTGCTACTATCTTTAGTTCCAAAACTCAAACGTATCGACTGCCAGGTAAAAGTTCCATATTTACTGCAGAAGCAAAAGCTCTGTTATCTGCTTTAGAAGGTATTGGATCCACTAGAAGGAAAAAATATGTCATATTCTCAGATTCACTGTCATGCCTTAAAGCAATTAAAAATGGAAATTCCAACTCATCCCACCATCTTGGAAATTCTACAATTATATGACACCAGATTTGATCAACAGATAGATATTGTGTTTTGTTGGGTGCCTAGTCACGTTGACATCAAAGGCAACACTGAAGCTGATAGACTAGCTAAGGCAGCTTTAGATGGAGAAGTTGACCCTGTTGGTCTCCCATACAGCGATTTCAGACCATCTATCTGCGCATATGTAAGAAGGCTGTTTCAAGCGCTATGGGATACTATGGATAATAACAAACTTCACGAGTTCAAAAAAACGGTTGGTTATACTCACCTGAACAGTCATAAACGCTTCGACCAGGCCATGATTAGACGATGTAGGATCGGTCACACACGATTAACTCATGAATATTTACTAAAACAGGAGCCGATTCCAAGGTGTATACCTTGCCATGAAGATCTGACGGTGAAACATATTCTCCTGGACTGCATAGATTTTAAAACTGTAAGAGATACTTTTTATCGAGCAGATACGCTGGAAGATCTTTTTAGCAGAGTGAAAGAAGATTGTATTTTAGGTTATTTGAGAGAGATTGGTTTGTTGTACAAATTTTAATGTTTGTACCTGTTTTAACGCATTAGTTTATCGAGTTTTTGAATTGATTACTTAGAATTTTGTTTGATCGTCGCTATATAGCTGAAATATTGCTGAATGCGACGTTAAACCCTAATTCTCTCTCTCTCTTGGAGAAATTATGTTTCTAAGATAAATACTCATACTCCTATAACAAAAGTTTGGAATATGATCCAAAGAATAAAAGGTAAAAGCTCCAAGTCCAGCGTTCATCATCTCAACGATGGAAATCAGGTGCTTACTGACAGAGTAGAAATTGCAAATAAATTAGGAGAAACAATTGCCAAAAACTCTTCATCAGAAAATTATGTACCTAAATTTCAAAGTTTCCAGAAAAGAGAAGAGAAAAAAGAAATTAAATTCACCTCCGGTAACCATGAAGGCTATAACGCTTCGTTTACAATAGAAGAACTTCATGCTTCTCTCACGAAAGCTCATGATTCTGCTGCAGGCCCTGATAATATTCATTATCAGCTTTTAAAACATCTACCGGAATCATCTCTAGAAATCCTATTACGCATATTCAACAGACTTTGGTATAGAGAGGAATTCCCTCCGTCATGGCACAATGCCATAGTTATACCAGTACCAAAACCTGGTCGTGACCATACAGACCCTGGTAATTATCGTCCGATTTCATTGACTAGCTGTGTTTGCAAAACAATGGAACGCATGATAAATGATTGCCTTGTTTGGTACCTAGAAACTGAAAAGAAACTTACTAATATTCAAGCTGGTTTCCGTAAAAATAGAAGTACCATTGATCATTTAGTCAGATTAGATTCGTATGTTAAGAATGCTTTCGCCAAGAACGAACATGTGGTTTCTATCTTTCTTGATTTAGAAAAAGCCTACGATACTACATGGAAATACGGGATTCTTAAAGATCTTCAAAACATGAGATTAAAAGGTCGTTTACCCGTTTTTATTTCCAACTTTTTGAATGATAGACAATTCCAAATTCGTTTGCGTACAACTATGTCTGATCGTTTTGATCAAGACCAGGGTGTCCCACAGGGCAGTATTTTGTCTACTACTCTGTTTAGTATCAAGATCAACAGCTTGGCTGCAGTTCTGAATAAATCAACTGATGGGCTCACTTTTTGTAGACGATTTCAATATATCATGTAGTGGGAAAAGTATACACTATATTGAGAGAACATTACAACTTTGTCTATACAGAATTCAGAAATGGTGTCTGGAAAATGGCTTCAAATTCTCCAGAGCTAAGACAAATTGTATACACTTTTGCAGAAAATATTTCCAGCACAAAAGATCCAGAACTAAAATTAGACGGAACTGAAATCAAAGTAGTAAAAGAGGTCAAATTTCTAGGCATATTGTTTGATCAACGACTGACATTCAAATCACATATAAATTGCTTAAAAGCCAAATGCACGAAAGCTCTAGATTTGTTGAAAGTCGTTGCCAGCTATAAGTGGGGGGGAGATCAGCAAACTCTCCTTGATTTATATCGATCGCTTGTTCGTTCCAAACTCGATTATGGTTCTATTGTTTACAATGGTGCAAGCAAGTCAAACTTGGCAAAGCTAGATCCTATTCTCCATCAAGGACTAAGGCTTTGCCTCGGTGCGTTCAGAACATCACCCAAAGAAAGCTTGTATGTGGAAGCAGATGAATTTCCTTTAGAACTTCGGAGAATTAAATTATCGCTGCAATATATCACAAAACTGCGTTCGAACCACTCAAATCCTGCATATAACTCTGTTTTCAACCCTGAGTACGCAGACTTATATTCGCAAAAACCCTCGATTATTCCACCTCTTGGAATCTGTATGAAACCACACCTTGTAGCAGCTGGTATTAAAGTTAGTCAAATTTTACCTAACGAGCTCTTGCCAACTCCACCATGGCAGTTAGCCACGCCAGAAGTAGATATTTCACTGACTAAATATAAAAAGGCAGACACGAGCCAGCTCGTGTATACACAAGAATTTGGTCTACTGAGAGAGAAATACAGTTCACATCAGGCTATTTATACAGATGGTTCTAAAGATGGTGAGAGAGTAGCATGTGCTACTATCTTTAGTTCCAAAACTAAAACGTATCGACTGCCAGGTAAAAGTTCCATATTTACTGCAGAAGCAAAAGCTCTATTATCAGCTTTAGAAGGTATTGGATCCACTAGAAGGAAAAAAATATGTCATATTCTCAGATTCACTGTCATGCCTTAAAGCAATTAAAAATGGAAATTCCACTCATCCCACCATCTTGGAAATTCTACAATTATATGACACCAGATTTGATCAACAGATAGATATTGTGTTTTGTTGGGTGCCTAGTCACGTGGACATCAAAGGCAACACTGAAGCTGATACATTGGCTAAGGCAGCTCTAGATGAAGAAGTTGACCCTGTTGGAATACCATACAGCGATTTCAGACCATCTATCTGCGCTTATGTAAGAAAGCTGTTTCAATCTTTATGGGATACTATGGATAATAACAAACTTCACGAGTTCAAAAAAACGGTTGGTTATACTCACCTGAACAGTCATAAACGTTTCGACCAGGCCATGATTAGACGATGTAGGATCGGTCACACACGATTTACTCATGAATATTTACTAAAACAGGAGCCGATTCCAAGGTGTATACCTTGCCATGAAGATCTCACGGTGAAACATATTCTCATAGACTGCATAGATTTTAAGACTGTAAGAGATACTTTTTATCGAGCAGCTACGCTGGAAGATCTTTTTAGCAGAGTGAAAGAGGATTGTATTTTAGGTTATTTGAGAGAGATTGGTTTGTTGTACAAATTTTAATGTTTGTACCTGTTTTAACGCATTAGTTTACCGAGTTTTTGAATTGATTACTTAGAATTTTGTTTGATCGTCGCTATATAGCTGAAATATTGCTGAATGCGACGTTAAGCCTTAATTCTCTCTCTCTCTCTCAGATTTGAGAGAGATTGGTTTGTTGTACAAATTTTAATGTTTGTACCTGTTTTAACGCATTAGTTTACCGAGTTTTTGAATTGATTACGTAGAATTTTGTTTGATCGTCGCTATATAGCTGAAATATTGCTGAATGCGACGTTAAACCCTATTTCTCTCTCTCTCTCTCTCTCTCTCTCTCTCTCAGCTGATGACCCTCATTTCACAAGGTTTAATTTCAAGAAAGCAAACTGGCCCGAGTTTGAAAAGCTTTGTTCACAAAAACTGCAATCAGTCTCCTTCGCTGATGTTTCAGATCCTATACAGCTACTGTAAAACATGAAACTTTCGCGATTTTTCAATTTTAAAAAATTCGCCGCATGAAACTTTTGCGATTCTCTGTGCCAGAAAAAAAATTAATTTACAAATATATCATACTAATAGATGGGGAAATACATACCAGAGACGGCAAAAACGGCAAAGCCATGTGTATTCACATGTGGCTGCTCTCAGTGTGGTCTTTTTACAGTACTGTTATTCAAACAGGTCTCCTGGCTGTTGGGGGCAGATTATTTCAATCCCGCTGTTTCAGCTTTAAAAGGAATTCCCGTAGGTAAACAAACCCTATATCACGAGATATCATGCTGGTAGTTGTCATTTGATTGTCATTTTTGATGTTTTTAAAGCCCACCGTGATGGTGATGAGGATTTCTTATCGGCATTAGCTGACAATGGGTTTAAATGTGTATTTACGCCAGCACTACAGGGGATCAAATCGGCCAGCATCAAGGCGGCATACGAGGACATTGATGATCGTTTCTAATATTACACTTGCTTCACATATGCAAGTCTTGGGACTAATTTAGCAGAATTAATTGTACTAGTATACTAGTACTAGTATATTAAATTGTATCCGGTGCTTTAAACAGTCGCTTCTGAATAAAGCTTTGGTGGTGAGACCATTACAACTGTGCTAATGTCGAAAACAATTGCTCTCGTGTCCTTTATCTGTCGTTGTTGTTGCGTTATTGTCTTCGCCCTGGTCATATGAACAGGTTTCTTTCACGTGCATGAAACTTTCGCGATTTATTCCAATCGCGAAAATCGCGAAAGTTTCATGCGCGCGAAAGAAACATGTTTTACAGTATTCTCAGATATGTTGATAGAAATTGCCAACCAAACCATTCCCACATCTTCAGGAGTTGCACATATTAAGAAACCTTGGTTTAATGATGACTAAAGAAGCAAGAAAATGTAGGAAGAAAGCTGAACGATATTTCCGCCGACATCCTAATCCTGAAAATTTGAAAGATCTCAGAGTTACAAGAGCTAAAGCTCGTAGAACCATGAAACAGAATAAACGTGATTATTGGAGAAATTATGTTTCTAAGATAAATACTCATACTCCTATAACAAAAGTTTGGTATATGATCCAAAGAATAAAAGGTAAAAGCTCCAAGTCCAGCGTTCACCATCTCAACGATGGAAATCAAGTGATTACTGACAGAGTGGAAATTGCAAATAAATTAGGAGAAACAATTGCCAAAAACTCTTCCTCAGAAAATTATGTACCTAAATTTCAAAGTTTCCAGAAAAGAGAAGAGAAAAAAGAAATTAAATTCACCTCCGGTAACCATGAAGGCTATAACGCTTCGTTTACAATAGAAGAACTTCATGCTTCTCTCACGAAAGCTCATGATTCTGCTGCAGGCCCTGATAATGTTCATTATCAGCTTTTAAAACATCTACAGGAATCATCTCTAGAAATCCTATTACGCATATTCAATAGACTTTGGTATAGAGAGGAATTCCCTCCGTCATGGCACAATGCCATAGTTATACCAGTACCAAAACCTGGTCGTGACCATACAGACCCTGGTAATTATCGTCCGATTTCATTGACTAGCTGTGTTTGCAAAACAATGGAACGCATGATAAATGATTGCCTTGTTTGGTACCTAGAAACTGAAAAGAAACTTACTAATATTCAAGCTGGTTTCCGTAAAAATAGAAGTACCATTGATCATTTAGTCAGATTAGATTCGTATGTTAAGAATGCTTTCGCCAAGAACGAACATGTGGTTTCTATCTTTTTGATTTAGAAAAAGCCTACGATACTACATGGAAATACGGGATTCTTAAAGATCTTCAAAACATGAGATTAAAAGGTCGTTTACCCGTTTTTATTTCCAACTTTTTGAATGATAGACAATTCCAAATTCGTTTGCGTACAACTATGTCTGACCATTTTGATCAAGACCAGGGTGTCCCACAGGGCAGTATTTTGTCTACTACTCTGTTTAGTATTAAGATCAACAGCCTGGCTGCAGTTCTGAATAAATCAATTGATGGCTCACTTTTTGTAGACGATTTCAATATATCGTGTAGTGGGAAAAGTATACACAGTATTGAGAGAACATTACAACTTTGTCTACACAGAATTCAGAAATGGTGTCTAGAAAATGGTTTCAAGTTCTCCAGAGCTAAGACAAATTGTATACACTTTTGCAGAAAATACTTCCAGCACGAAGATCCAAAACTAAAATTAGACGGAACTGAAATCAAAGTAGTAAAAGAGGTCAAATTTCTAGGCATGTGGTTTGATCAACGACTAACATTCAAATCACATATAAATTGCTTAAAAGCCAAATGCACGAAAGCTCTGGATTTGTTGAAAGTCGTTGCCAGCTATAAGTGGGGAGGAGATCAGCAAACTCTCCTTCATTTATATCGATCGCTTGTTCGTTCCAAACTCGATTATGGTTCTATTGTTTACAATGGTGCAAGCAAGTCAAACTTGGCAAAGCTAGATCCTATTCTCCATCAAGGACTAAGGCTTTGCCTCGGTGCGTTCAGAACATCACCCAAAGAAAGCTTGTACGTGGAAGCGGATGAAATTCCTTTAGAACTTCGGAGAATTAAATTATCGCTGCAATATATCACAAAACTGCGTTCGAACCACTCAAATCCTGCATATAACTGTGTTTTCAACCCTGAGTACGCAGATTTATATTCGCTAAAACCCTCGATTATTCCACCTCTTGGAATCCGTATGAAACCACATCTTGTAGCAGCTGGTATTAAAGTTAGTCAGATTTTACCTAACGAGCTCTTGCCAACTCCACCATGGCAGTTAGCCACGCCAGAAGTAGATATTTCACTGACTAAATATAAAAAGGCAGACACGAGCCAGCTCGTGTATACTCAGGAATTCGGTCTACTGAGAGAGGTAGTAGAGAGATTGGGAGTCGGACGTGCTTTCACTTCGCTCCGAGAAATTTGTCTATTTCTGCGTGTTTCAGCTGATATTGGCTCTGATTTTTGTGTAATATGTTTTGTGAATACTTTTGGCAAATACCTGTGGTGAAAGTTTAGAATTATTTCTCAGTTTTTTGCTGTTCAGGGCGTTTTTCTGACTTAGTCAGTTTGGCTTGGTTTGGGAAGGCAGAGAGCCGCCATTACTGCCGCTCGGTCTTTGTGACCGAGAGGGTTGGTGTGTTTTCTCTCTGTCTCCCTCTTCTCTGTTTGTTCGCTGTTTGTAAATATTTCGTATTTTGCTGTTGTATATATATTTCTCCTTGTTGATTGGATCTAGTCTGAAGTTGGTTCGTTTTTCGTTCGACTTGCCGTAGGTCGATTTGCACATAATATTTATGTCAATCGAGGTAGGTTGGATACATGTAACATACTGAAGTTATATTGCTAGGCATTATAGGCTGAGCCCTAAGTGTACAGCTGTACGCTAGCCAGCTCTCAGAGTACACGTTTGAGCGAGTCTTTTGTTCTCTGTTCTTTTGTTCGTCGGTATCACCTAGCAACGGACCCGGTTTAGAACTGGGCTATTGTCCGGCCGAGACAAGGTTCAGAGACAGTGTATTATTGTATTGCTTGTATAGTTTTCACATTCACCTTTAGAGTGGGGCTCCCTCAGGGGGGTAGACGATGTTTACTCTGTAGGGAGGCACACTACTGAGGCTTGTGTGTGTCACTATTTGTGGTTTGTATTAAGATTCCCTTGTGGACTTTGGATTTTTTTCACTATGGCATTTAGCAAGTTTAATAGGTCACTGAGCCTAGAACTTCACGGTCTAGAGAGAGCAGATCCGGAAGATATATATAACGCATTGAAAGACACTGTTGGATCAGGGCCGAAAATTCTTAAAGGTCTAGTACAGGTATCCAATACCTTGTGGAACCTCACAGTAGCAAATGAGAATACCAAAGCTCGCCTAGTGCTGGAAGGTATTCACGTTGGAGATCAATTTGGCTATTTTAAGGAAATTGATCCAGGGAAATTGCTGGTAAAAATGAAAGGACCATGCGATTTCACAGATTCTGAGATCAAACGTGCTTTTGAGTTTTATGGAGATGTTCTCTCTTTACAAAGGGAGTCCTATTCGTTTGATAGACAGTTTGAATCTGGAGTTAGGAGAATTTGGATGACGAAATTCAAACGTGATCTTCCTTCTTCTATTTTGATTGGAGGTTTGAGACTTCCTGTATGGTATAACGGTCAAGTAAAAACATGTTATACTTGTGGATCAGAAGATCACATGAACTGGAAGTGTCCCTATAAAAATAAATGCCTGATCTGTCATCAGGAAGGACACTTTTAAAAAACCTGTCCAAAAGCCAAACAGGTTTCTGGAGATACCGTAACCAACGCCAGAAAGCGTAGTTCCTCTGGTCCTCGCTCTGCTCCACCCGCAGACGTCCGAAGAGGACTTAGCGCTGTAGACCTAGACCTGTGGAAGATTGTAGGCCCTAACGGCAAACCTATCAAACGTCATCAGAAGATAGCTGCCGCCGAGAGCAATGAGAAAACCCCAGACCGCTACGAGTGTCTCGAGGACACGATGGATGAAGGTTGTAATTCAGAGAATGAAGATGTCGATGATGAAGATGTTAGTGAAATTTGCGATGATGTAAAAGTCAAAGCAGGTGATCAGAAGCCAGGTGATCAGAAGTCGGTTTCTGATCAAATTGAAAGTGTTGATTTGGTAGTAAGTCCGGAATTGAAGGTTGACAACTTACCGGATACTGGTCACATGCTTTCCGATGAGTATCTGGAGTGTAGTGATCATCCGGAGTCTCAGGTGTGTACAGATCGTCCGTTAAAAGGCGAGACTTCCTTGAACCAAAGGTCGAAAGACTTGTTAGCACAAGACAGAAAGGAGTATATAAGCAGGAAAATAAAAGACAAGAGAGAACAAATGAAACAAGATAGGAAAGGTCAAAAAAGATTACCCAAAATAAAACGTACATGATAGCTAAGCTAACCTTATATATCTTGGCTTGAGCAGTTTGTGTTTTATTGATGTTTGTACCTGTTTTAACGCATTAGTTTACCGAGTTTTTGAATTGAGTACTATCGTCGCTATATAGCTGAAATATTGCTGAATGCGACGTTAAACCCTAATTCTCTCTCTCTCTCTCTCCAAAACTAAAACGTATCGACTGCCAGGTAAAAGTTCCATATTTACTGCAGAAGCAAAAGCTCTATTATCTGCTTTGGAAGGTATTGGATCCACTAGAAGGAAAAAATATGTCATATTCTCAGATTCACTGTCATGCCTTAAAGCAATTAAAAATGGAAATTCCACTCATCCCACCATCTTGGAAATTCTACAATTATATGACACCAGATTTGATCAACAGATAGATATTGTGTTTTGTTGGGTGCCTAGTCACGTGGACATCAAAGGCAACACTGAAGCTGATAGACTAGCTAAGGCAGCTTTAGATGGAGAAGTTGACCCTGTTGGTCTCCCATACAGCGATTTCAGACCATCTATCTGCACATTAATCGCTATGGGATACTATTCAAAAAAACGGTTGGTTATACTCACCTGAACAGTCATAAACGCTTCGACCAGGCCATGATTAGACGATGCAGGATCGGTCACACACGATTAACTCATGAATATTTACTAAAACAGGAGCCGATTCCAAGGTGTATACCTTGCCATGAAGATCTGATGGTGAAACATATTATCCTGGACTGCATAGATTTTAAAACTGTAAGAGATACTTTTTATCGAGCAGATACGCTGGAAGATCTTTTTAGCAGAGTGAAAGAAGATTGTATTTTAGGTTATTTGAGAGAGATTGGTTTGTTGTACAAATTTTAATGTTTGTACCTGTTTTAACGCATTAGTTTACCGAGTTTTTGAATTGATTGCTTAGAATTTTGTTTGATCGTCGCTATATAGCTGAAATATTGCTGAATGCGACGTTAAACCCTAATTCTCTCTCTCTCTTTAGTTCCAAAACTAAAACGTATCGACTGCCAGGTAAAAGTTCCATATTTACTGCAGAAGCAAAAGCTCTATTATCTGCTTTGGAAGGTATTGGATCCACTAGAAGGAAAAAATATGTCATATTCTCAGATTCACTGTCATGCCTTAAAGCAATTAAAAATGGAAATTCCACTCATCCCACCATCTTGGAAATTCTACAATTATATGACACCAGATTTGATCAACAGATAGATATTGTGTTTTGTTGGGTGCCTAGTCACGTTGACATCAAAGGCAACACTGAAGCTGATAGACTAGCTAAGGCAGCTTTAGATGGAGAAGTTGACCCTGTTGGTCTCCCATACAGCGATTTCAGACCATCTATCTGCGCATATGTAAGAAGGCTGTTTCAATCGCTATGGGATACTATGAATAATAACAAACTTCACGAGTTCAAAAAAAAACGGTTGGTTATACTCACCTGAACAGTCATAAACGCTTCGACCAGGCCATGATTAGACGATGTAGGATCGGTCACACACGATTAACTCATGAATATTTACTAAAACGGGAGCCGATTCCAAGGTGTATACCTTGCCATGAAGATCTGACGGTGAGACATATTCTCCTGGACTGCATAGATTTTAAAACTGTAAGAGATACTTTTTATCGAGCAGATACGCTCGAAGATCTTTTTAGCAGAGTGAAAGAAGATTGTATTTTAGGTTATTTGAGAGAGATTGGTTTGTTGTACAAATTTTAATGTTTGTACCTGTTTTAACGCATTAGTTTACCGAGTTTTTTAATTGATTGCTTAGAATTTTGTTTGATCGTCGCTATATAGCTGAAATATTGCTGAATGCGACGTTAAACCCTAATTCTCCCTCTCTCTCTCTCTGAATAAATCAACTGATGGGCTCACTTTTTGTAGACGATTTCAATATATCATGTAGTGGGAAAAGTATACACAATATTGAGAGAACATTACAACTTTGTCTATACAGAATTCAGAAATGGTGTCTGGAAAATGGCTTCAAATTCTCCAGAGCTAAGACAAATTGTATACACTTTTGCAGAAAATATTTCCAGCACAAAAGATCCGGAACTAAAATTAGACGGAACTGAAATCAAAGTAGTAAAAGAGGTCAAATTTCTAGGCATATTGTTTGATCAACGACTGACATTCAAATCACATATAAATTGCTTAAAAGCCAAATGCACGAAAGCTCTAGATTTGTTGAAAGTCGTTGCCAGCTATAAGTGGGGGGGAGATCAGCAAACTCTCCTTCATTTATATCGATCACTTGTTCGTTCCAAACTCGATTATGGTTCTATTGTTTACAATGGTGCAAGCAAGTCAAACTTGGCAAAGCTAGATCCTATTCTCCATCAAGGACTAAGGCTTTGCCTCGGTGCGTTCAGAACATCACCCAAAGAAAGCTTGTATGTGGAAGCGGATGAATTTCCTTTAGAACTTCGGAGAATTAAATTATCGCTGCAATATATCACAAAACTGCGTTCGAACCACTCAAATCCTGCATATAACTGTGTTTTCAACCCTCAGTACGCAGATTTATATTCACAAAAACCCTCGATTATTCCACCTCTTGGAATCCGTATCAAAACCACACCTTGTAGCAGCTGGTATTAAAGTTAGTCAAATTTTACCTAACGAGCTCTTGCCAACTCCACCATGGCAGTTAGCCACGCCAGAAGTAGATATTTCACTGACTAAATATAAAAAGGCAGACACGAGCCAGCTCGTGTATACACAAGAATTTGGTCTACTGAGAGAGAAATACAGATCACATCAGGCTATTTATACGGATGGTTCTAAAGATGGTGAGAGAGTAGCATGTGCTACTATCTTTAGTTCCAAAACTAAAACATATCGTCTGCCAGGTAAAAGTTCCATTTTTACTGCAGAAGCAAAAGCTCTATTATCAGATTTAGAAGGTATTGGATCCACTAGAAGGAAAACATATGTCATATTCTCAGATTCACTATCATGCCTTAAAGCAATTAAAAGTGGAAATTCAACTCATCCCACCATCTTGAAAATTCTGCAATTATATGACACCAGATTTGATCAACAGATAGATATTGTGTTCTGTTGGGTGCCTAGTCACGTTGACATCAAAGGCAACACTGAAGCTGATAGATTGGCTAAGGCAGCTCTAGATGAAGAAGCTGATCCCGTCGGAATCCCATACACCGATTTCAGACCATCTATCTGCGCTTATGTCAGAAAGCTGTTTCAATCTTTATGGGATACTATGGAAAATAACAAACTTCACGAGTTCAAAAAAACGGTTGGTTATGCTCATCTGAACAGTCATAAGCGTTTCGACCAGGCCATGATCAAACGTTGTAGGATCGGTCACACACGATTAACTCATGAATATTTACTGAAACAGGAGCCGATACCACGGTGTGTACCTTGCCATGAAGATCTCACGGTGAAACATATTCTCATAGACTGCATAGATTTTAAGATTGTGAGAGATACTTTTTATCGAGCAGCTACGCTGGAAGATCTTTTTAGCAGAGTGAAAGGGGATTGTATTTTAAATTATTTGAGAGAGATTGGTTTGTTGTACAAATTTTAATGTTTGTACCTGTTTTAACGCATTAGTTTACCGAGTTTTTGAATTGAATACTTAGAATTTTGTTTGGTCGTCGCTATATAGCTGAAATATTGCTGAATGCGACATTAAACCTTGTAAATACTGTAAATAAAAACAAACCTCACGAGTTCAAAAAACTTTAGGCTATAATCATCTGAACAACCGGAAACGTTTCGACCAAGCCATGATCAGGCGACGTAAAATAGGTCATACATGTTTAACTCATGAACATTTAAGAAAAAGAGAACCCATCCCAAGATGTGGCAATGAAACATTTTAGGTTATTTGAGAGAAATCGGTTTGTTGTACAAATTTCAATGTATTAACTTATTTTTGCTGGAATACTTGCTTCGTCTTTTCTTTTGTTTGTTTTGTTTGATCGTCGCTATACAGTTAAAATATTGCTGAACGCAACCTTAATTCTCTGTTTGAAAGAGACTTTTCTCAATGAAGCAGGTGAAAATAACTTTGAATTACGGCAATGCACATCATATCATTCTTATGCTTTGAAAGATCATGGAAGGGCTACAGGCGGCTCTTCAATACTTTTAAAAATGAGTGTTATTAAATTGCCTTTGCTGGAATACTTAGAATTGTTCAGAAATATTGCTGAACGCGACGTAAGATCCTAATTATCTCTCTCTCTCTCTCTCTCTCTTATCAGCGTACGTACAGCTCTATGTGCTCGTCACCATAGTAAACATCGACATTACCACCATATCAGACGAATACATTGATCGCGGAATGGAAAAGTGCGAGATGTGACAAGCGTTAACTACGTTGTCCTTACAGACGGACATAAAAATCGAACTATGGATAGATACATGTATTTACCCGGCATAATATCTTCTCCCAACATGGACACAAAAAGCCTGAAAAATCCATCTAAAGATTTTTCTCTATGCTAACTCGGTAAATCAAAGTTCGTCTGTTTAATGACCCCATCATATGTTGGATATCGACTCTAACCAATGAAAAAAAACTTTATTAGATCCTCTTTGGTCAGAAGTGTTTTTATCGTTTTTTTCTGATTCAGCCCGGCTAATGTTTTCTCACCCTAACGACCGGGATGGTTTTCCTTCAGCTGACAGCTACTGTTATTTCCAACTAAAAGAATTTTTTTCTATTTAGATACATGACAGCATATGCGTTGGATTTTAAATTCAATATACGGCCGTTGACTATAAACATTTTGATTTTTTGCCTTTGAAACAGAAAAAATTGCATTATAATATTTGCACAAAAACGGACAGTAAACACAAATTTGAATAAACAATGTAATGTCTTGCACGAGAGAAACGACAGACGTGATATCAAATTCATTTGAACACGGGAACCTAGAAGGCCCATCACTCAAACTAGCCCTATACCAAATACAGATCTGTGTGAAGCGATACAAAGCGATACATTTACCACACAGGCATCTCTGTCAGTCCATCGACTGCCGAAGATGCCTGCGGAGTATCTGTTTGGTGCATTTGTCTGGCTCTAAAACCATTGTGCAGCCCGGGGTTTTGTAGGTATTTGAGAATCATGGTTTGGACTGCTTGCCGTTTCAATGTTCATCAATCGTCGCTATATAGCTGAAATATTGCTGAACGCGACGTTAAACCTTGTCTCTCTCAAAGTGCATCATCTCATTCCGTAGTGTGGGAATATCACAGTTCTTATACAACACGATTGGAGTAACCAGAATGTTATCCGCCTGTAGCATTCATTATTGACCCTTCATATTCTGCTTGCCGTAATTTAGGTATTCTGCTTGTTCTATTTCTGTTGAGTGTACATACCTTATTCTGGTAGTCACCGTCATAGCGAACTTCCAAATCTTTACGATCAGCTCTCGAAACCTTGTTTATTGATGGGTGATTTTAACGGTCGTAATATCCTCTGGGATAATGAAGAATATTGTAAAGGTAAAATTCTTATCAAGTAATTCTTTGTGTATACATGCAGTTAATGACGGTTCTTATACGCATTTGTCCTCAGCTCATTGAACCTATCCAGCATTAGATATCTCACCTCGCTACCTTCCTATTCTCGAAGAATTTACTTAATCTGTTCATGATGACCTTTGTGGAAGTGATCATTTTCCCACTGCTTTAAAAGCTGTTCATTCAACAAGGTATAGTTTTAAGAAAGCAAATTGGCTAGAATTTGAAAGCTTTGTTCATAAAAACTACAAGCAGTCTCTTTCGCTGATGTTCCAGATGCTATACAGTTATTCTCAGATATGCGGACTGAAATTGCTAACCACATATTCAGGAGTTGCACATGACTGCAAAGAAGCAATAAAATGTAGGAAGAAAGCTGAACGGTGTTTCCGCCGACATCCTAATTCTGAAAATTTGAACGATCTTAGAGTTACTAGGGCTAAAGCTCGTAGAACCATGAAACAGAACAAACGTGATTCTTGGAAAAATTATGTTTCTAAGATCAATACACATACTCCTATAGAAAAAGTTTGGAATATGATCCAAAGAATAAAAGGTAAAAGCTCCAAGTCCAGCGTTCATCATCTCAATGAAGGAAACTGAGTGGAAAATGCAAATAAACTAGGCGAAACAATTGCCAAAAACTCTTCGTCAGATAATTATATACCTAAATTTCAAAGTTTCCAAAAAAGAGAAGAGCAAAATGAAATTAAATTTCCCTCCGGTAACCGTGAATGCTATAACGCTTTGTTTACAATTGAAGAACTTCGTGCTTCTCTCGTGAAAGCAAACGATTCGCTGCAGATCCTGATAATATTCATATCGACTTTTGAAACATCTATACCCTAATTGTCTCTAGAAATCCTATTACACATATTCATAAGGCTTTGGATGACAGAAGACTTTCCACCGTCATGGCATAATGCCATTGTTATACCAGTACCAAAGCCTGGCCGCAACCATTGACTGGCGGTGTTTGTAAAACAATGGAACGCATGATAAATCATCGCCTTGTTTGGTACCAAGAAAATGAAAAGAAACTTACTGATATTCAAACTGGTTCCCGTTGGAATGGATGTACCATTGATCATTTAGTCAGATTAGATTCGTATGCCAAGAATGTTTTCGCCAAGAATGAACATGTGGTTTCTATCTTTTTCTGACTTAAAAAAAGGCCTATGGAAATGCGGGATTCCATAATATGGGATTAAAGGGCCGTTTACCCGTTTTTATATTCAACTTTTTGAATGATAGTTGTACCCAACCGAACTTGGAATTGTCTATGTCTGATCAAGATCAGGATTACAAGCGTCCGGTCCGTCATTCATAATTCAGCCGTCGTCCATTAGAGAATATCCGCGTCCATAATCCAAAGACCTATTCCATATTCCATATAACAGTATTAGCACCAAATTCAAAAAGACAACCATAGTATACATAAACATAGGCTTGTTTCCTGCAAGAGAGAAGCGGTCAGTTTTCAATGATGCCGGCAAGACATCATGATGTTCCAAAAATATCAAATCCGTATCGCGATCAGTATAATCCATAATATTAATGGATTAATAAGGCATTATTAACAAGGTCCCACAAGGCAATATTTTGTCTACTACTATGTCTGGTATCAAGACCAACGGCTTAGCTGCACTTTTGAATAAACCAATCGATGGCTCACTCTTTGTAGACGATTTCATCGGAGATTCATTCATTGTAGACGATTTCATCGTGTTCTGGAAAAGTATACATAATATGAGAGAACATTACAACTTTGTCTTAATAGAATTCAGAAATGGTGTCTAGAAAATGACTTCAAATTATCCAGAGCTAAGACAAATTGTATGGACTTTTGCATAAAATATTTCCAGCACAAAGATCTCCTCCCCACAACTATAATTCGGGAGATCAGCAAACCGTTCTCCATTTACACCGATCACTTGTTCGTTCCAAACTTGATTATAGCTCTATTGTTTACAACGGTGCAAGCAAGTCAAATTTGGCAAATCTAGATCCTATTCTCCATCAGAAACTAAGACTGCCTTGGGGTGTTTCAGAACATCCCTTAAAGAAAGCTTGTATGTCGAAGCAAATGAATTTCCTTTGTAACTTCGAAGAATTAAACTAAGATATATCACAAAATTGCGATCAAATCACTCGAATCCTGCATTTAAATGTGTTTTTAACTCTCAGGACATGAATTGCTATTTAAAGAAACCCTCCATTATTCCACCTCTTGGAATTCGTTTGAAACAACGCACTGTAACAGCTTGTATTAAGCTTAGTCAAATTTTACCTAACAAGCTCTTATCAATCCACCATGGCAGTTAGGTAAACCAGAACTAGATGCTAAACTAACGAAATATAAAAAGGCACTAGAATTTGATCTGCTGAGAGAAAAATACAGATCGCATCAGGCTATTTATACAAAGGGTTTTAAAGATGGTGAGAGAGTAGCATGTGCTACTGTATTTAGTTCCAAAACTAAAACCTGTCGACAACCAGGTAGAAGTTCGATAATCACTGCAGAAGCAAAATCTATATTGTCGACTTTGGAAGGTATTGGGTCCACTAAAAGGAAAACATATGTCATAGTCTCATATTCACTGTCATACCTTCAGGCTATTAAAAGTGGAACTTCAACTCATCCCACTATCTTGAATATTCTACGATTATATGACTATAGAATTGATGAACAGATTTATATTGTTGGTTGCCTAGTCAAAGTTGACATCAAAGGTAATACAGAGGCTGATAAAATTGCTAAGGCAGCCCACGATGATGATGTTGATCCTGTTGGAATCCCATGGAGCGATCTCAGATCCTCTATCTTATGCTTCTGTGAGAAAGCTGTTTCAATCTTTATAGGATGCTGTGAATAATACTGTAGGCTATACTCATGTGAAAGCCAGAAACGTTTCGATCCTGCCATGATTAGACGATTAACTCACGAACATTAACGCCGGGCTATTCGATGGACAACAACTTCTTTATTGCTGTGGAGCTGACGTTTCGTTGGAGATTTCTTCTCCAGGTTGTGGAGGTTCTGGTTTACCTAAGTAACCTTTAAGCTAATGAGCTTTAAAAATATGATTTTTGAAATTTTTGGAGGTATCTCCAACGAAACATCAGCTCCACAGCAATAAAGAAGTTGTTGTCCATAGAATAGCCCTGGGTTATATACGCCGAATTCTAAATGCATATCAAACAAATCACGAACATTCACTAAAAAAAAAAGTCAGTCCCAAGGTGTATTCTATGCCACGAAGATCTCACAGTGAAACATATTCTTATCGACTGTATAGATTTTAAGATTGCAAGAGATACGTTTTATCGAGCAACTACTTTGGAAGATCTTTTTAGTCGGGTAAAACAAGATTGTATTTTAGATTATGTGAGAGATCGGTTACTTGAATAAATTTTAATGTATGTACATGTTTTTAATACATTTGATTACTGAGTTATTAACTTGAATACTTCGAATTTTGTTTGATCGTCGCTATATAGCTGAAATGTTGCTGAACTCGACGATAAACCAATAATGGGGAAATTCTAAGCTCAGGTTATCACACCTGTCTTGCCTTACCGAGACAGAACCACGAGATTAGAAAAATAGGAATCATCAGCTGTTGATTTAAGAGATTTGAACGCTGAGAGGGCTCGAGCAATACGGTCGATACGAGATTCCCAAACGAAAAACAAATTTTCTAACTTCATCAAATTCTTTTGCTATTTTTTACTCGACATATTAGACGATATCAGACACAAATTTTGCGCTAGGTGTTGTCAGAGGATTTCCGTCATAGCTCTCTAGATTTGTATCTAATACCGCTTATGCTGGTGCTAGGGGCCGTGTGGTCATGTCATTCAAGTTGCCACATGAACAGATACAATAAAAGCGTACCTGAGATATAACACATATCGAATCGTTAGATTCTTGGTGTGTGCTTTAGAATAGGTTAACCAGAAGACTATACTGTGAAGTCATGTGGCTCTGTCAGTATGTCGGCACCTCTTCCCACTTCCCCCATTGTAATTTCTCCACTGGAGGGTTCCGCATGTGACATTCGTCAAACAACAAAGCAGCCTTTTTCACAAGGGTGCTTCTGGACATAGATCCTTGTTCTTCCATACAGTATTAGATAAACTTACTTGGGGTATAATTGAAATTACAGATCATCTTAGGTTTCCATGCGAATATTCTTCCATTTTGTTATCAAATGAAAAAACAATGACCAAACTAAAAAAAGAGTCCGTCCCAAGATGTGTTCCATGCCATGAAGATCTCACGGTGAAACATATTCTTATCGAATGCATAAATTTTAAGATTGTAAGAGATGCTTTTTATCGAGCGACTACTTTGGAAGATCTTTTTAGTGGGGTGAGGGAGGATTGCATCTTGGATTATTTGAGAGAAATCGGGTTGTTATATAAGTTTTAATGTGTGTATGTTTTAATGCGTTGGATTACTAAGTTAGTGACTTGAGTACTTAGAATTTTGTTTGATCGTCGCTATATAGCTGAAATATTCCTGAACGCGACATTAAACCTTAATTTTCTCTCTCTTTTGAATCTGGTAATTTGAAAGAAATCGGTATTTTAGGTTATTTGAAAGAAATCAGTTTGGTGCATAAGTTTTAATGTATGGGCATTATCTTTTGGTGTGTTGTGTTAATTACTTCTGGATTGCTGGGTTGTTGACTTGTTTTTGTTAGAATACTTGTTTGATCGTCGCTACATAGCTGAAATATTGCTGAACACGACTCGGACGGCTGTGTATTCATTTAAACTAGAATTGACTCGAGTGACAACCTGTTATTATATACCGCACGTTGCTCTGATCTTCAGGTTAAATCTGTGTTGCTTGCTAAATGGCAAGAACTTTTGTACACCTTTAAGTAGTGCTTATTTGCACTACACACTTACTACAGTTATTTATTTGTACATATGGACTTCTTTCTGAAACAAAAAGTTATTATTATTAAACCTTAATTCTCTCTCTCTCTCATTTACTAAAAAAAGAAACCAGCCCCAAGGTGCATTCCATGCCACGAAGATCTCACAGTGAAACATATTCTGATCGAATTTATAGATTTTAAGATTATAAGAGATTCTTTATTCTCTATATCTCTCTCATGAACGCGAGTCTGAAATTCTATATACAGTATAATTCGACTAGGAACTTTTATTGCAGCCATTTCCGTTTTCTCTCTCCGTTGGGCGAAATGACTTTTGACTGCCATGATTAGAATATGATGAACTCGCATTATTCAAGCACAGGATATGTATCTCTAGAGAAAAACGCTGAAAGTAGTTCTAAATACTCGAAATGTGGCAAAAAATTACACTACGTACTCTTTGAGAAGGATCTCAACCGCGGGATTTATATGAGATATTTCCTCGGCGTGATAGCTTCTCTCGACGTGAACACATACCGCTGACAAACTTCGATATGACACAGAAGCATCCGACAAAATATTCATATGAAGAACGTCCGCTTAATGACTTCATCATATGTTGGGATATCCCCACTGTAATGGCCCTAACTCATATGGAGACCGGTAATATCCGGTCATTGTCGGACAATTATGGGCAAGTCTTTTTACAGATTATATTATCACGCCTTTCTTGTTTCTCCGAGACAAACCCGCGAGATTGAAAGAAATAGCAATAAACGGACGCTATCTAATTTAAGAGAGATGGACGCAGACCTGGGAGACAGCTTGAACTATGGTCGATACGAGAACGGCCTCGTGTACCGAAGCTAATTGGTCCAAGCAGAGATATAGCCTTGTCAAAGACCATCAATATATCAAGCTAGTTCGTCAATATTGCATCTCTTTGTCTGTAGATTCTCTATTATAATCTCGGAAATGGCGCCAGACGAAACACAGATGTTCATGCCAATTCAACAAATTGTTTTGTTTATTTTTTATTCGACATTTCTATATTACACGCGAATATTATGATAGATATTTCTCGACATTGATTACATTATTGTTACACAATGCTATTCTATGGATAACAACTTCTTTATTGTTGTGAAGCTGACGTTTCGTTGGAGATACTTCCAACTTTTTCAAAGCTAATGAAACGAAAGGTCGAAACGTCAGCTCCACAGCAATAAAGAAGTTGTTATCCATAGAATAACATTGTGTTATACACGCTGACTTCTAAATGCCTATCAAAGAAATTACGTTATTACGTTATTGTTGCACTAAGGCCATACGAGGAAATTACTTGCTGAACGCAACGTTAAACCTTAATTCTCTCTCTGCGTCCACTTGAGTATCTTCGAAACGGATGCTTGGTCTTTCGAAACTTTAAACTGCCTACTGCGATTATCAGTTCGTGGACTGTATAGAGACCTATTGCTCTCTCCAATTAGGAGCGAACAAGTAACAAGTCCCATTTCACAGTGGACCAATTGTATGACTTTGAAACGACGTCTGACGGGCCTCACAGGCTTGTGTGCTTTTTATCGAGCAACTCCGTTGGCAGATCTTTTTAGCAGAGTAAAAAGAGATTGTATTTTAGATTATTTGAGAGAGATTGATTTGTTGTACAAATTTTAACGTTTGTACCTGTTTTAACCCATTAGTTTACTGAGTTGTTGAATTGAATACTTAGAATTTTGTTTGATCGTCGCTATATGCTGGAATATTGCTGAATGCGACGTTAAACCTTAATTCTCTCTTTCTCTCTCTCCTTATATCTAATACCGCTCAAGTCGATGATACGGGACCGTGTGGTCATATTTTCAAGGTAACCACATGAACAGACACAGTAAAACCGTGGTTGAGATAAAAAATACAAAAAAAATCAATCACATGAACGTACAGGCCAACATTCTGACTGCATTATGTCTAATTGCATCCCAAGGACCACAATTGATTCCCTTTAGAACGCCGACATCTTTGTCCACTACCACTGTTTGTTGCGCTGAACTGACACTGATTCTGAAAATAGGATATGTCTTCAAGATACAGATTCTGTACCCTCCGGAATATATCGTCTTGCATTTCACAGAGGAACCTTTTGTTAGGTTAGATGAACCAAATGCGTCTGCAGTCGATACGATATTTCATTATGTTCCGAATGGGTTGGCTTTGTTTGACAAAAGCAAGATCGATGGCACAGGAGCAGTTTTGTTGAACAAAAATGAACAGACATCGAGCAAACCGGGCATTGCCTGAACGTCAATTTAGAATGTTCTAATTTATATAATTTACTCAGGAAGCTGCTAGAATATAACTATTACTGCTTTCTCTATTTGCTGGACAAGATTACTTTTGTGCGTCATGGATAAAGCCTTACTGAACTCCCATTATCCCAGTTCGTAGCATTTATCCCCGGAGTCAGACAGTGAAAGGTGCTCGGTATGTGGCAATATTTATATCACGTATTCATTAAGGATTTGAACCGCGAGCTATGAATAAATATCTACAGGGCATAATGACTTTTCTTGGTGAGGACACCTATTTGGCCGAGAAAATATTGATGTATATTTTGCCAACCTTATTAGTTTTGTCTGTTCAATGACTTCTTCGTTATTGGAATATCCCAACTTTTATGATCCCTGTATCTTGATTTTTTTTCTAATTTTGCCGCTGGCAGTATTTGCTCTTCCTAATGACCGGAACGGAATGGGTTAGAGCCGAACACTGCTATGCTATTTAACGGGCCATTTCGCCAAAAATCATTTGCCTTCATTCCCCATATGCAAATTTGTGTCAATGATCCGTGAACTTTTTTTCATTCAAATATTTGTCTCTCTTAATATTTGACGAAACTTCAAATCGTTATTTCCTATCGATTCTAGCCATTGCAATGAGATAATCAAACATTAAATCGATCTGACAATTGACTTTTAATAAATCATCCTGCTCCCCCCTTGCTATCTATCCCAACGGTATGTTTCCAAAATTGGTAAGCTGGCATCATGCGGATAGGAGTTGTAAACACTAAAATCGACTTAAAGAGCCCTATTACAATTATATAGCTCGTCTGGAGACATTTGCAATATCCGGTTACTTTCCTGTTGAGCCACTTTCGTGATACTTCTTAATCCAGATTATCACGCATTTCTGGTTTCGCCGAGACAAAACCGCAAGATCGGAATAAATTGGAATAATTGGGGCTGATTTGAATGCGGACCAGTGAGACAGCTTGATCTATGGTCGATACGAGAACGACCCCATGTACCAAAGCTAATTGACAAGACTGTATCCGCCCTGGGACTGACTTCGATATATCACCAAGAAGCAATAAGTGACTTGTTCGCCAGTATTCGATCTCTTTGCATTGCATTGTGTCTATTCCAATGTGGGAGATGTATATTCCGTGAAGGTCGTTAGGAAAAGCCTGTATCACCAGTGGAAAGATCAGATGTTGTGGCTTTGCTAAAAAATTATTCTGCTGGTTTATTGTATATTGGATTGTCTATTGGTGAAATTTTCACAGAGCGTTGTGGAAACTTAATTTATGTTCCGATATAATGGGTTATGGATATTATAATTGTTTTTCCTCCAAACTTTTGCTTTGCTTGTATAATACACCGTGATATACACAAGCGTCAAATTCGACATTTAGTAGACAGCCACCACCCATTAAGAATTTCCGCATCAATAATATGACCTCATACACGTGGCACTATTAGCATCACAACCGAAGCAGGCGGATTAAAGTAATTCACAGTCAAAAGTTACTGTACTCATTTGCTCTGATGCTGAGAATACGTCGAGTGTTCATATCGTCCAATCAGTATCCCGACAGCGCAGTTTGAAAACTGTAAATGTAAAATTATTGGAAGCTGAAACGTATAAAATTTTCAATTGATTCAGAATGTTTAATGTCTTCTGCTTACAGAATGAATCATCATGGTGTATGCATAACTCACATTCTTCATCCAAGTATGTCCGTTTATAGGATTTTGGGCGTCAATTGAGTGAAGTACCTGACGCTATCTTCTTTCATGGTGGGACACTCCTGTGCTCGATCAGTTCAGTTGGAAGGGCATTTATCCTGGGGAAACGAACACTGAGAGTAGCCATGTACTCTTCGGTATTCTTTAAGAAAGAAGGTTTTGAACAGCGAGCTATGGATAAATATTTACCCGGCATAATGGCTTATGACTCGACTCGCACACCTAAAGCTGGCCAAATCCATATACAGATTTTTTCTGCCAAATCGAAATTCGTCTACTGAATGACTTGCATTGTGGATATCTCAACACTATCGACCCTGAACTGATGAAAAAAACTTATTAAAGCCCCTGCGCCAGAAACGCATTTTAGACAAATCTGGTTTTGCCTCTGTTCTGCTCCAACCCTTTACATGCCGGTCGTTAGGAAAAGCAAATATGATCAATATCGTTTTATTCAATGGACCATTTCGCCACAAATCATTTGCCTTCGCTCCCTATATGCTGCTGTTTCGAAATACTCCATTCGACCCAAACCAGGGAAAGAACGTACATTCCTTATTTGAAGATCGACACAATTATAGCACATTGGTGATAAATACTCTTTTATCGAGCAAATACTTTAGAAGATATTTTTGGTCGAGTGAGGGATGACTGTGTCTTCGGTTATTTGAGAGAAATTGGTTTGTTGCATAAGTTTTAATGTGTGTATGTTTTAATGTGCTGATTACTAATTTATTAACTTGAAAACTTAGATTTTTTTTTTAGCGTCGCTATGTAGCTGAAATATTGCTGAACTCGACGTTAAACCATAGTTCTCTCTCTCTCCTAAATACTCACTCCTGATAGGACATCACAAGCTTCAATTAAACAGACCTTTTCCCACACCTATACCTTTGTTGTTCAAAGTCCATCCGCATTGTGGATATTGTGGTCTTATATATCATGAGTAAAAATTCTGGTTATACTTCTGTGTCAGAAGCGTTTCGATCAGGCTATAATTAGGCTGTAGAATCGGCCATTCATGACTGACTCAAGAATATTTATCATAAAACGAACAGCCCCGATGTGTATTCCATGCCACGAAAAACTCGCACTTAATATTTTGATCAACTACATAGATTTTAAGGTCGTTAGAGATTCTTTTTACCGAGCAGCTACACAGCCAAAACAAAGGGTGATGACCCACCATTGTAGTAGCTGGTATTAAACTTAGTCAAACATTACCTACCAAGCTCTTACCAATTCCACCATGGCAGTTAGCTCAACCAGAAGTAGATATTTCTCTAACGAAATATAAAAAAGCAGACACGAGCCAGCTCTTGTATACACAAGAATTTGGTCCGCTGAGAGAGAAATATAGATCGCATCAGGCTATTTATACCGATGGTTCTAAAGATGGTGAGAGCGTAGCATGTGCTACTATCTTTAGTTCCAAAACTAAAACTTGTCTACTACCAGGTAAAAGTTTGATATTCACTGCAGAAGCAAAAGCTATATTGTTGGCTTTAGAAGGTATTGGTTCCACTAAAAGGAAAAAATATGTCATATTCTCAGATTCACTGTCATGCCTCCAAGCGATTAAAAGTGGAACTTCGACTCATTCCACTATCTTGAGTATTCTACAACTACATGCCTAGATTTGATCAACAGCTTGATATTGTGTTCTGTTGGTTGCCTAGTCACGTTGGTATCAAAGGTAATACTGAGGCTGATAGGATGGCTAAGGCAGCCCTAGATGATGAGATTGATCCTGTTGGAATCCCATATAGCGATTTCAGGTCCTCTAGCTGTACTTATGTGAGACGGCTGTTTCAATCTTTATGGGATGCTGTGAATAATAACAAACTTCATGAGTTCAAAAAAACTGTAGGCTATACTCATCTGAACAGCCGGAAACGTTTCGATCAAACCATGATCAGGCGATTTAGAATCGGCCATACACGATTAACTCACGAACATTTACTAAAAAAAAAGAACCTGTCCCAGGGTGTGTTCGGTGCCATGATGATCTCACGGTGAAACATTCTTATCGAATGCATAGATTTTAAGATTGTAAGAGATGCTTTTTATCGAGCGACTACTTTGGAAGATCTATTTTATTCGGGTGAGGGAGGATTGCATCTTGGGTTATTTGAGAGAAATCGGTTTGTTACACAAGGTTTAATGTATGTTTTAATGCGTTGGATTATTAAGTTAGTGACTGGAGTACTTAGAATTTTGTTTGATCGTCGCTATAGCTGAAATATTGCTGAACGCTACATTAAACCTTAATTCTCTCTCTCTCTCTCGTCAAAGAACAAAGCAGCCTTTTTCCCAAGGGTGCTTCTGGAAATAGATCCTTGTTCTTCCATATAGTATTAGATAAACTGACTTGGGGTATAATTGAAATTACAGATCATCTTAGGTTTCCATGCGAATATTCTTCCATTTTGGTATCAAGTGAAAAAACAATGACCAAATATAAAAATTCAGACACGAATCATCTCGTGTATACACAAGAATTTGGTCTATTGAAAGAAGAATACAGATCGCATCAAGCATTTTATACAGATGGTGAGAGTGTAGTGTGTGCTACTATTTTTAGTTCCGAAACTAAAACTTGTCGACATACAGGTAAAAGTTCTATATTCATTGCCGAAGCCAAAGCTCTATTGGTGCCTTTATAAGGTGTTGGGTCTACTATAGGAGTAAAATATGTCCTATTTGAAAGATATTTTGATCGACTGTAAAGATTTTAAGAGATTGTAAGAGATTCTTTTTATCAAGCAGCTACTTTAGAAGATCTTTTGAGTCT
Source organism: Hanleya hanleyi (assembly GCA_036873755.1). Lineage (NCBI taxonomy): Eukaryota > Metazoa > Mollusca > Polyplacophora > Lepidopleurida > Hanleyidae > Hanleya > Hanleya hanleyi. Next base: position 114,075 of record JAVTVY010035125.1, on the reverse strand, counting down.
GGTAATTTGAAAGAAATCGGTATTTTAGGTTATTTGAAAGAAATCGGTTTGTAGCATAACTTTTAATGTATGTGCATGTCTTTTGGTGTGTTGTGTTAATTTTTTCTGTATTGCTGGGTTGTTGATTTGTTGTGTTAGAAATACTTAGAATTTTGTTTGATCGTCGCTACATAGCTGAAATATTGCTGAACACGACATTAAACCTTAATTCTCTCTCTCATTTACTAATAAAAGAAACCAGCCCGAAGGTGTACTCCATGCATGCCAGGAAGATCTCCCAGTGAAACATATTCTGATGGAATTTATAGATTTTAAGATTGTAAGAGATTCTTTATTCTCTATTCTCTCTCTTTTGAACGAGAGTCTTAAATGCTATATACTGTATAACTCGACTAGGAACATTTATCACAGACAGTTTCGTTTTCTCTGTCCGTTGGGTGACTTTTGACTGCCATGATTAGAATACGATGAACTCCCATTATTCAAGTACAGGATATGTATCTCTAGAGTAAAACGTTGAAAGTAGTCCTGAATACTAAAAATTATACTACGTACTCTTTGAGAAGGATGTCAACCGCGGAGATATTTCCCCGGCGTGATGGCTTCTCTCGACGTGAACACATACACCTGGCAAACTTCGATATGACACGGAACGTCCGTTTAATGACTTCATCATATGTTGGGATATCCCCACTGTAATGGCCCCAACTCATATGGAGACCGGTAATATCCGGTCATTGTCGGACAATTATGGGCAAGTCTTTTTACAGATTATATTATCACGCCTTTCTTGTTTCTCCGAGACAAAACCGCGAGATTGAAAGAAATAGCAAATAACGGACGCTATCTAATTTAAGAGAGATGGACGCGGACCAGGGAGACAGCTTGAACTATGGTCGATACGAGAACGACCTCGTGTACCGAAGCTAATTGGTTCAAGCAGAGATATAGCCTTGTCAAAGACCATCAATATATCAAGCTAGTTCGTCAATATTGCATCTCTTTGTCTGTATATTCTCTATTATAATCTCGGAAATGGCGCCAGACGAAACACAGATGTTCATGCCAATTCAACAAATTGTTTTGTTTATTTTTTATTCGACATTTCTATATTACACGCGAATATTATTATAGATATTTTTCGACATTGATTACATTATTGTTACACAATGCTATTCTTTGGATAATAACGTCTTTATTGCTGTGAATCTGACGTTTCGTTGGAGATACTTCCAACGATTATCAGTTCGTGGAGTACATGTAGCTCAAGCGTAAATATGTCATGATCACCCTGTCCTTGATAGGGTTTTGAGTAATGTGTCGCATAATCTGTATAGAGACATATTGCTGAACGCGACGTAAAACCTTAATTCTCTCTCTCTGTCTCTCCGATTAGGAGCGAACAAGTAGCATGTCCCATTTCACACTGAACCAATTGTATGACTTTGAAACGACACCTGACGGACCTCACAGGCTTGTGTGCATATATAGTACTAATATTTTACCTGTTTGTGCCGTTTCTTCAATCTAACGGTCACATAGTTCATCACTTGTATATTTGTATCTAATACCGCTCAAGCCGGTGATACCGGACCGTGGTCATACCTTCAAGGTATCCACATGAACAGACTCAATAAAACCGTGGCTGAGATACAAAATACAACAAAAAATCACATAAACCCACACGCCGACATTCTGACTGCATTATATCTAAATGCATCCCAAGGACCAACATTGGTTCCCTTTAGAACGCCGACATCTTTGTCCACGACCACTGTTTGTTGCGCTGAACTGACACTGATTGTGAAAACAGGATATGTCTTCACGATACAGATTCTGTACCCCCCGGAATATATCGTCTTGCGTTTCACAGAGGAACCTTTTGTCAGGTTAGATGAACCAAATGCGTCTGCAGTCGATACGATATTTCATTATGTTCCGAATGGTTTGGCTTTGTTTGATAAAAGCAAGATCGATCGCACAGGAGCAGTTTTGTTGAACAAAAATGAACAGACACCGAGCACACCGGGCATTGACTGAACGCCAATCTAGAATGTTCTAATTTATATAATTTACTCAGGAAGCTGCCAGATTATAACTATTACTGCTTTCTCTATTTGCTGGACAAGATTACTTTTGTGCGCCATGGATAAAGCCTTAGTGAAGTCCCATTATCCCAGTTCATGGCATTTATCCCCGGAGTCGCACAGTGACCTTTGCTCGGTATGTGGCAACATTTATATCACGTATTCATTAAGGATTTGAACCGCGAGCTATGAATAAATATCTACAGGGCATAATGGCTTTTCTTGGTGAGGACACCTATTTGGCCGAGAAATTATTGATGTGGATTTTGCCAACCTTATTAGTTTTATCTGTTCAATGACCTCTTCGTTTAGTGGAATATCTCAACTTTAATGATCCCTGTATCTTGCATTTTTTTGCTAATTTTGCCGCTGGCAGTATTTGCTTTTGGAGGGTTCCCGGATGTAGTCAGACTGAGTGATTTGCACGTGCAATTTCGTCTCTGTTATTTTGAGTATTTCTGGGGTTTTAAGCTGATATTATTCCAGATTTTTTGTGTAGTATTTTTCGTGAACGTTTTTGGCATCTGTGCATGGTGAAATTTTGAGTTGATGCGTCAGATTTTTGGTGTTCACGACTGTTTTTCGTTTGTCTTGGTCAGCTCATTTGGGTTGACCTATATCACCATTTTCCTTATGTGGGTAGATGGCGCTCTATTGAATGTAACACGATCATACGGGGCTTTTGATTTAAACAGTATATTTATTTCACCAGGGAAACAGGGATCGGCGAACAGGCAGAGCCTATTTGAACGCCTCTCCCAACAGACATATTACACATACATGTACAATAACAAGATGACAGACAGTGAATAGGATAAGAAACCGTTACAAACATAATAATTATATATATATATATATACGTATATAAGAAAAATACGCATACATATATATATTATTATTATTATTATATATTATTACATCTGTAGGCTTTACATCTACACACCGGGTAGCACACCAAAGTACAAAACTTGAAACATATACGAAGGAATGAATCAACAACATAAATACATAAATAACATAAATACATACGGTGTACGCAGATGAACGTTAGTCATTGAGTGGGTAAACATACATGTATTTACATAAAACAACTGTCATTGGATATATAAATGACACATTAGTTAGGAACATATTTACAGAGAGGAGTCGCACTCGATTTGTTAATTTATGTGTTACATAGACGTGTTGTGATTTGTCATTAGATGTTATTTATTGTTGTATATATTTGTTATATTATTTAATGGCAAATAGGTTTTAAGTGTAAAGGCAATCCTGAAACAATGGCAAATTGGTATTTAGTGTACAGGCAATCATGCTGAGCGAAGACCAGGCGTGGTGGGCGGTAATGTAAATCTTCTAGAGCGTAGTATAAATTCATGCACGGGTTTGAATATATTCACGTTATCTTGTGTTGACAGGTTGCGATCGCCATATAGTAATACTTGAATGTTGCATACTGTTTCTGGAAGGCTATGGAACAGCTCTCTGCGAAGTTCGGTGAAGTTTGGACAAACTAGTAAGAAATGAGTAGCATCTTCGTATACATAGCCACAGGAGCACACAGAATTTTCTGATATATGTGGTTCGTACATATGTGCTTTGAGAAGACTACATCCAAGTCTCAGCTGAGCATGAATTATCTGTACTTCGCGCAGGCCATAGTAATAATAATAATACGGGGCTTTTGGTTTCTTGAAGGCACTGTTGACATATATCGCAGGCTATTTGTAAACTGTTGGCAACTGTTATTATTTTCTAGTTTGTTTGTTCAAATTAATCTTTTCTGGAGCTTCCTGGGTGGAAGTCTATAATCAATAATTATTTTTTAGTTCTAGGACAATTAAGTCCACCATTTTCCTTGTGTAGGTAGATGGCGCTGTATTGAATATAACACTGTCATACGGGGTCTTTGGAGGCACTGTGTTAAAAAAAAGCGCGAGCTATTTGTAAAACTGTTGACAAGTGCTATTATTTTATTGTTTGTTTGTTCGAATGAATCTTTTCTGGAGCTCCCTGGGTGGGAATCTATAATTATTTGTTAGTGCTATGGCACACAGACTGTTAGAAACCACTGAGCCTTAGACTTTTGGGGCTGAATGCCGCTAAGCAGATTGGTATTTGGCGTGCTTTAAAAGAGTCTGTCGGATCAGGGCCGAAAGTCCTTGATGGATTAGCGCCGGTGACAAAGGATCTCTAGATTGTGAGGCTAAAAACTGAACAAGCCAGAGATGTTCTTCTCTCAAACGATATCTTGGATTTCCAAGATCAGTGCGGTCACTTTGAGGGAAGTACTTGTCAGAACAAAATGCTCTGTGGAGATACCACACACTGACATTAGACATATTTTTGAGAAATATGGTAAAGTTCATGACATTTCCCACGAGTACTGTACTTTTGACAGAGATTTCAAAACTGGGAGTAGGAAGGTGTGGATGTCCGGCATCAAAACCACTCTTCCCTCCACAGTTATGTTTGAAGAGTTTAGACTTCCTGTATGGTATAAAGGTCAGGTTAAAACCTGTTACACCTGCGGAGATGAAAATCACATGTTTTAAGATTGTCCATTTAAGAATAAATGCCTGAGTTGTGGATAGCCAGACTCGTAAAAACTCAGAAGATCCGACTGACAGAAAAAAACGGACTGCTTCACAATATGTTACTGAAATTGAATCCAATACAGAGAAGAAATCTCCCGTTACGCAAAAGTCCGCCGTTGCGGAGAGCTCTGTCACAATGAACGCACAGGAAATCGAGCAACCTAAAAGCGTTGGTGATAGCATTTGGTCAATTGTAGGACCGGATGGCAAGACCTCTAAGAGGAATTCTAAGCTTAGACAAAGGAAAAGTAAAAAGAGCACAGAGGAAGCAGAAAATGTTTCCAACAGCTCAAACAGATTTGCAGCTCTCGCTGAGGATGATGTTGATAATTCCTTTGATATTCCTGGTCCATCCCCCAAGAGAATAGGGTAGATGAAAGTCCGGAAAGTTTACTTCATAATCAGCGGTCTAAACAAAATGAGTATGAGAGGATTGTAGATCCAGAAACTCTTCAAACTGTTGGATCTCTGTCCGGCTTGGAGAACGACAGCGTTATCAATGATAGTCAAATGCCCAGCAATGTTGCTACTGCACTTCATGTAGACGGCAATCGTAGTGAACATTCATCTGTGCGTTCGGATGCTGTTGTCGAATCCGAGCTCAACACAGATGATTCTAGAAATGAGCACCCCTTAGTAGATGGGAAAGGAGGTGAAGATGAAGACATTAGTTCTACACCTGTACATTCTAGTGGTACCCGGTAACTCGAACTTCACCGCAGATGATCATATATGTGCTAAGCTCACCAAAGATGATGTTAGAAATGAGCTACCCTCAGTAGATGCATCTGTGCATTCTGGTCGTGACTTGAACTTCACCCCAGATGAAAATGTGGTTGCTGAGCTCACCAGAGATGATGCTAGAAATGAGCTGTCCTCAGTGGATGAAGGAGGTGAAGATGAAGATTGTGGTTTTATTTCTGAAACGGGTGAACTTCGCTCCCGATGACGATGTGTTCACTGGTGAAGAAGGTAGCAATGAGATATTCATGGAAGATGAAAATCAAGGTGAAGAGGAAGTTGATAACTCTATTCTCAAAACAGATACACCTATAAACCTCTCCTCAGACAAAAACGCGGTCGTTGAGCACATAGATCAATCTTGTGATAATAAGCGAGCCGACAAGACTTCCTTAAACCAGAGGTCGAAAAAGAAATGTGAACAGAACAGAGAACAAGAAATTTATAGAAATAAAGACAAAGATATGCAGCAGTTGCGAGAAGAACAGAAAAAAGAACAGAAAAGCCAGAGGAGAAGACCTTTAATTAAACGTTCATAATGGCTAACACTCTATTTCCTAGTGTGTGTACTCTTTTGTGTTATTTCTTCATATAGACTGAAAATGTCTCCAACCCTCTTCCAGTGGAACTGCAGAGGAGTTTGACCAAATTTACATCAGCTTCAGTTGTTAACTCGGGTTTATGAACCCTTAGCTCTCTGTTTAAATGAAACTTTTCTCAAAGAAGCGGATAAAAATAAATTTGAATTACGGTATATATACACCCTATCATTCCTATGCTTTGCAAGAGCATGGAAAGGCTACAGGCGGCTCTTCAGTACTTGTTAAAATGGGTGTTTTGCATAGTTCTATTGATTTGAAGATAGATTTACAAGCTGTAGCAGTTCGCCTTACTTTGAATAGTGTATTCACATTATGCACGGTTTACATACGTTCATCTGGAGGTCTCGGTCTTAGAGAACTTCAGAATCTTTATGATCAGCTTCCTAAACCTTGTTTATTGATGGGTGAGTTTAACGCCTGTAGTAATTTTTGGGATAAAGAAGAGGATTGTAAAGGAAAAGTTCTTGAAGATTTTATATCAAATAATTCTTTGTGTATTTTTAATGATGGTTCTTATACACATTTTTCCACAGCTCTCTAGATATCTCACTTTGCAACCTTCCTATACTCGAAGAATTTTCTTGGTCTGTTCATGGTGACCTTTGTGGAAGTGATCGCTTTCCCACTGTTTTAAAAGCTGTTCATTCAGCTGATGACCCCCCTTTAACAAGGTATGATTTCAAGAATGCAAGTTTGTCAAAATTTGAAAAGCTTTGCTCACAAGAACTACAAGCAGTTGAAATTGCTAACCAAGACATACTCACATCTTCAGGAGTTGCACACATTAATAAAACATGGTTTAATGATGACTGCAAAGAAGCAAGGAAACGTAGGAAGAAAGCTGAACAGTGTTTCCGCCAAAATCCAAATTCTGAAAATTTGAAAGATCTCAGAGTAACTAGAGCTAAAGCCCGTAGAACCATGAAACAGAACAAACGCGATTCTTGGAAAAATTATGTTTCTAAGATCAATACACATACTCCTATAACAAAAGTTTGGAATATGATCCAAAGAATAAATGGTAAAAGCTTCAAATCTAGTGTTCATCATCTCAACGATGGAAATGAGGTGTTAACTGACAGAGTAGAGATTGCAAATGAGCTAGGCGAAACAATTGCCAAAAATTCTTCGTCAGATAATTATGTACCTAGATTTCAAAGTTTCCAGAAAAGAGAAAAGAAAAATGAAATTAAATTCTCCTCCGGTAACCATGAAGGCTATAACGCTATGTTTACAATTGAGGAACTTCATGCTTCTCTTTCGAAAGCTAATGATTCTGCTGCAGGCCTTGATAATATTCATTATCAGCTTTTGAAGCATCTACCGGAATCTTCTCTAGAAATTCTATTACACATATTCAACAGACTTTGGACAAGAGAAGACTTTCCACCGTCATGGCATAATGCCATCGGTATGCCACTACCAAAGCCTGGCCGTGACCATACAGACCCTGGTAATTATCGTCCGATTTCACTGACTAGCTGCGTTTGTAAAACAATGGAACGCATGATAAATGATCGCCTTGTTTGGTACCTAGAAACTGAAAAGAAACTTACTGATATTCAAGCTGGTTTCCGTAAAAATAGAAGTACCATTGAACATTTAGTCAGATTAGATTCCTATGTCAAGAATGCTCTCGCCAAGAATGAACATGTAGTTTCCATCTTTTTTGATGTAGAAAAAGCCTATGATACTACATGGAAATACGGGATTCTAAAAGACATTCATACTATGGGATTAAAGGACCGTTTACTAATTTTCATATCCAACTTTTTGAATGATAGACAATTCCAAGATCAGGGTGTCCCACAGGGCAGTCTTTTGTCTACTACTCTGATTAATATCAAGATCAACAGCTTAGCGGAAGTTTTGAATAAATCAATAGATGGTACACTCTTTGTAGACGATTTCAACATTTCGTGCAGTGGAAAAATATACACAATATTGAGAGAACATTACAACTGTGTCTAAAAAGAATTCAGAAATGGTGTCTAAAAATGGCTTCAAATTCTCCAGAGTTAAAACAAATTGTATACACTTTTGCAGAAAATATTTCCAGCACAAAGATCCAGTACTCGCATTAGATGGAACTGAGATCAAAGTGGTAAAAGAGATAAAATTCGTAGGAATGTTGTTTGACCACCGACTAACATTCAAATCGCATATAAATTGCTTGAAAGCTAAGTGCACGAAAGCTCTTGATTTGTTGAAGGTAGTTGCCAACTATAAGTGGGGAGGAGATCAGCAAAGACCTCTCCATTTATATCGATTACTTGTTCGTTCGAAACTTGATTATGGCTCTATTGTTTACAACGGTGCAAGCAACTCAAACTTGCCAAAGCTAGATCCTATTCTCCATCAAGGACTAAGACTTTGCCTTGGGGCGTTCAGAACATCCCCAAAAGAAAGCCTATATGTCGAAGCAGATGAATTTCCTTTAAAACCACAGCAATATATCACAAAATTGCGATCAAATCAATCGAATCCTGTATATAACTGTGATTTCAAACCTCAGTTCTTGGATCTTTATTTGAAGAAACCCATTATTATTCCATTACTTGGAATTCGTATGAAACCACACATTGTAGCAGTTGGTATTAAACTTAGTCAAATATTACCTAACAAGCTCTCACCGATTTCGCCATGGCAGTTAGCCCAACCAGAAGTAGATATTTCTCTAACGAAATATAAAAAAGCAGACACGAGCCAGCTCTTGTATACACAAGAATTTGGTCTACTGAGGGAGAAATACAGATCGCATCAGGCTATTTATACAGATGGTTCTAAAGATGGTGAGAGAGTAGCATGTGCTACTATCTTTAGTTCCAAAACCAAAACCTGTCGACTACCAGGTAAAAGTTCGATATTCACTGCAGTAGCAACAGCTATATTATTGGCTTTAGAAAGTATTGGTTCCACTAAAAGGAAAAAAATGTCATATTCTCAGATTCACTGTCATGCCTCCAAGCGATGAAAAGTAGAACTTCGACTCACCCCACTGTCCTGAGTATTCTACAACTACATGACTGTAGATTTGATCAGCAGATTTATATTGTGTTCTATTGGTTGCCTAGTCTCGTTGGCATCAAAGGTAATACTGAGGCTGATAGGATGGCTAATGTAGCCCTAGATGGTGAGATTGATCCTGTTGGAATCCCATATAGCGATTTCATTTCCTCTATCTGTACTTATGTGAGACGGCTGTTTCAATCTTTATGGGATGTTGTGAATAATAACAAACTTCATGAGTTCAAAAAAACTGTAGGCTATACTCATCTGAACAGCCAGAAACGTTTCGATCAAATCATGATCAGGCGATGTAGAATCGGCCCTACACGATCAACTCACGAACATTTACTAAAAAAAGAGCCAGTCCCAAGGTGTGTTCCATGCCATGAAGATCTCACGGTGAAACATATTCTTACCGAATGAATAGATTTTGAGATTTTAGGAGATGCTTTTTATCGAGCGACTACTTTGGGAGATCTTTTTAGTCGGATTAGGGAGGATTGCATCTTGGGTTATTTCAGAGAAATCGGGCTGTTACATAAGTTTTAATGTATGTATGTTTTAATGCGTTGGATTACTAAGTTAGTGACTTCAGTACTTAGAATTTTGTTTGATCGTCGCTATATAGCTGAAATATTGCTGAACGCGACACTAAACCTTAATTCTCTCTCTCTCTCTCTCTCCTAATGGCCGGAACGGAATGGGTTAGAGCCAAACACTTATGCTATTTAACGGGCCATTTCGCCAAAAATCATTTGCCTTGGTTCCCCATATGCAAAATTGTGTCCATGATCCGTGAACTTTTTTCATTTAAATATTGATGTCTCTCTCTTAATATTTGACGAAACTTCAAATTGTTATTTCGTGTCGATTCTAGCCACTGCAATAAGACAACCAAACATTAAATCGATCTGACAATGGACTTCTAATAAATCATCCTGCTCTCGCCTTGCTATCTTAAAAACTGTATGTTTCCAAAAGTGGTAAGCTGGCATCATGCGGATAGGAGTTGTAAACACTAAAATCGACTTAAAGAGCCCTATTACAATTATATAGCTCGTCTGGAGACATTTGCAATATCCGGCTACTTTCCTGTTGAGCCACTTTCGTGATACTTCTTAATCCAGATTATCACGCATTTCTGGTTTCGCCGAGACAAAACCGCAAGATCGGAATAAATTGGAATCATTGGGGCTGATTTGAATGCGGACCAGTGAGGCAGCTTGATCTATGGTCGATACGAGAACGACCCCTTGTACCAAAGCTAATTGACAAGGCTGTATCCGCCCTGGGACTGACTTCGATATATCACCAAGAAGCAATAAGTGACTTGTTCGCCAGTATTCGATCTCTTTGCATTGCATTGTGTCTATTCCAATGTGGGAGATGTATATTCCGTGAAGGTCGTTAGGAAAAGCCTATATCACCAGTGGCAAGATCAGATGTTGTGGCTTTGCTAAAAAATTATTCTGCTGGTTGATATTCTGCCATTGTATATTGGATTGTCTATTGGTGAAATTTTCACAGAGCGTTGTGGAAACTTAAATTATGTTCCGGTATAATGGGTTATGGATATTATAATTGTTTTTCCTCCAAACTTTTGCTTTGCTTGTATAATACACCGTGATATACACAAGCGTCAAATCCGACATTTAGTAGACAGCCACCACCCATTAAGAATTTCAGCGTCAATAATATGACCTCATACACGCGGCACTATTAGCATCACAACCGAAGCAGGCATATCATTGATTAAAGTAATTCACAGTCAAAAGTTACTGTACTCATTTGCTCTGATGCTGAGACTACGTCGAGTGTTCATATCGTCCAATCAATATCCCGACAGCGCAGTTTGAAAACTGTAAATTTAAAATTATTGGAAGCTGAAACGTATAAAATTTTCAATTGATTCAGAATTTTTAATGTCTTTTGCTTACAGAATGAATCATCATGGTGTATGCATAACTCACATTCTTCATCCAAGTATGTCCGTTTATAGGATTTTGGGCGTCAATTGAGTGAAGTACCTGACGCTATCTTCCTTCATGGTGGGACACTCCTGTGCTCGATCAGTTCAGTTGGAAGGTCATTTATCCTGGGGAAACGAACACTGAGAGTAGCTCTTCGATATTCTTTAAGAAAGAAGGCTTTGAACAGCGAGCTATGGATAAATATTTACCCGGCATAATGGCTTATGACTCGACTCGCACACCTAAAGCTGCCCAAATCCATATACAGATTTTTTCTGCCAAATCGAAGTTCGTCTAATGAATGACTTGCATTGTGGATATCTCAACACTAACGACCCTGAACTAATGAAAAAAACTTATTAAAGCCCCTGCGCCAGAAACGCATTTTAGACAAATCTGGTTTTGCCTCTGTTCTGCTCCAACCCTTTACATGCCGGTCGTTAGGAAAAGCAAATATGATCAATATCGTTTTATTCAATGGACCATTTCGCCACAAATCATTTGCCTTCGCTCCCTATATGCTGCTGTTTCGAAATACTCCATTCGACCCAAACCAGGGAAAGAACGTTCATTCCTTATTTGAAGACCGACACAATTATAGCACATTGGTGATAAATACTCTTTTATCGAGCAAATACTTTAGAAGATATTTTTGGTCGAGTGAGGGATGACTGTGTCTTCGGTTATTTGAGAGAAATTGGTTTGTTGCATACGTTTTGATGTGTGTATGTTTTAATGTGCTGTATTACTAATTTATTAACTTGAAAACTTAGAATTTTTTTTGAGCGTCGCTATGTAGCTGAAATATTGCTGAACTCGACGTTAAACCATAGTTCTCTCTCTCCTGAATACTCACTCCCTTATATGTGTTGTAACACAAGCTTCAATTAAACAGACCTTTTCCCACACCTACACCTTTGTTGTTCATCCGCATTGTGGATATTGTGGTTTTATATATCATGAGTAAAAATTCTGGTTATACTTCTGTGTCAGAAGCGTTTCGATCAGGCTATAGTTAGGCTGTAGAATCGGCCATTCATGACTGACTCAAGAATATTTATCATAAAACGAACCAGCCCCGATGTGTATTCCATGCAACGAGAAACTCGCACTTAATATTTTGATCAACTACATAGATTTTAAGGTCGTTGGAGATTCTTTTTACCGAGCAGCTACACAGCCAAAACAAAGGGTGATGACCCACCATTGTAGTAGCTGGTATTAAACTTAGTCAAATATTACCTACCAAGCTCTTACCAATTCCACCATGGCAGTTAGCTCAACCAGAAGTATATATTTCTCTAACGAAATATAAAAAAGCAGACACGAGCCAGCTCTTGTATACACAAGAAATTGGTCTGCTGAGAGAGAAATATAGATCGCATCAGGCTATTTATACCGATGGTTCTAAAGATGGTGAGAGCGTAGCATGTGCTACTATCTTTAGTTCCAAAACTAAAACTTGTCTACTACCAGGTAAAAGTTCGATATTCACTGCAGAAGCAAAAGCTATATTGTTGGCTTTAGAAGGTATTGGTTCCACTAAAAGGAAAACATATATCATATTCTCAGATTCACTGTCATGCCTCCAAGCGATTAAAACTGGAACTTCGACTCATTCCACTATCTTGAGTATTCTACAACTACATGACTACATTTGATCAGGGGCCCGGATGTAGAGAGATTGGGAGTCAGACGTGTTTTCACTTGGCTCCGAGAAATTTGTCTATTTCTGTGGATTTCAGCTGGTCTTAGCTCTGATTTTTGTGTAATATATTTTGTGAAAACTTTTGGCAAATACCTGCGGTGAAAGTTTAGAATTATTTCTCAGTTTTTTGCTGTTCAGGGCGTTTTTCTGACTTAGTCAGTTTGGCCTGGTTTGAGAAGGCAGAGATCTGCCATTGCTGCCGTCTCGGTCTTCGTGACCGAGAGGGTCGATGGGTTTTTTCTGTCTCCCTCTTCTCTGTTTGTTCGCTGTCTGTAAATATTTCGTATTTTGCTGGTGTATATATATTTCCTTGTTGGCTTGATCAAGTTTGTGGCTGGTTCTTTTTTCGTTCAGTTTGGCCAGGTCGATTTGCACATATCTGCCTATATTGAGCTAGGCTAAATACATGTACATATTGAAAGTGTATACTGAAGGCTAGCCCTCAGAGTACAAGTTCGAACGAGTCTTTTGTTCCTCGGCATCACCCAGCAACGGCCAGGTTTAGAACTGAGCAATTGTTCGACCGAGACCCGAGGTTCAGAGAGAGTGTATTGTTGTACTGCTTATATAGTTTTCACCTTCACCTTTAGAGTGAGGCTCCCTCGAGGGGGTAGGCAATGTTTACTCTGTGGGGAGGCACACTTGGGTTTGTGCGTGTTACTATTTGTAGTTGTATTGAGATTCCCTAGTGGGACTTTCTATTCCTTTGATAGATAATTTGAGACAGGAGTTCGAAGAATTAGGATGACGAAATTCAAACGTACTCTTCCTTCTATTTTAATTTGAGGTATGAGACTTCCTGTATGGTATAACGGTCAAGTGAAAACATGTTATACTTGTGGATCAGAAATTCACATGAACTCGAGGTGTCCTTTGAAAAATAAATGCCTGATCTGTCATCAGGAAGGACACTTTAAAAAAACCTGTCCAAAAGCCAAACAGGTTTCTGGAGATACCGTAGCTAACGGCTGAAAGGGTGGTTCCTCTGGTCCTCGCTCTGTTCCGCCAGCAGAAGTCCGAGGAGGACTTAGCGCCGAGACTCTTCAGCAGAAAAAACAACAAGCTATGGACCTATGGAAGACTGTAGGCCCTGATGGCAAACCTATCAAACGTCATCAGGAGATAGTTGCCGCTGGGAGCAATGAGAAAACCTCAAACCACTACGAGCCTCTCGGTGACGAGATGGAGGTAGGTTGTGGTTCGGAAGATGAAGATGACAGTGATAGTGAGGTTTGCGATGGTGTAGAGGCCGAGCCAGGTGATCAGAAGTCTGATTCTGATCAGACTGAAAGCGTTGACAACACATTGACTCCAGACAACTTACCGGATACTGGCGGTGTGTCGGCTCCGGATACACCTGTGCAGTCTGTGAATTCCTTCGTTAATCCTATTCACTCGGGTGTAGACGTAAACTTTACACCGAGTGAGGAATGAATTCACAGAAGAAAGTAATCAGCAATCTTGTAGTAATGAAACTACCTCGAATCAGGAAAAGGAGAAAGAGAATTCTCTAGATAGCGAAACAGGCAAAGAGCCTAACATAGTCGATACTACCTCCACTCCTACCAACGAGTCATCCATGCTTTCAGATGAGGAGTATCATGAGTGTAATGATCGTCCGTTAAAAGGCGAGACTTCCTTGAACCAAAGGTCGAAGGACTTGTTGGGACAAGAGAGAGAGAAAGAAGTTTATAAGAAAGAAAATAAAAAAGACAAGAGAGAACAAATGAAAAATAAAAAGAAAGTTAAAAAAGAATTACCCAAAATAAAACGTACATAATGGCTAAGCTAACCTTATATATCTTGGCTTGGGCAGTTTTGTGTTTTATTTCTGTATACAGACTAAAGATGGCTCAGTCACCAACTATCGTTTAGTGGAATTGCAGAGGAGTTTGGCCAAATTTAAATGAACTCCAATTATTAACTCAAGATTATGAACCATCAGCTTTTTGTCTCAACGAGACCTTTCTGAAGAAAGCAAATAAAGATAAATTCAAATTTCGCCAATACACACCTTATCATTCCTACGCTTTAGACGAAAATGGAAAAGCTACAGGTGGTTCTTCAATATTGGTTAAAATGGGTGTTTTACACAGTCCTGTTGATTTAGTGACAGATTTACAAGCTGTAGCAGTTCGTATCACCTTGAATTCTGTTTTCACATTATGCACGGTGTACATACCTTCTTCTGGTAGTCTCCGGCTCAAGGAACTTCAAGATCTTTACGATCAGCTCCCGAAACCTTGTTTAATGATGGGTGATTTTAACGGTCGTTATATCCTCTGGGATAATGAAGACAATTGTAAAGGTAAAATTCTCGAAAATTTTATATCAAATAATTCTTTGTGTATTTTTAATGATGGTTCTTATACACATTTGTCCTCGGCCCATGGAACCTATTCAGCATTCGATATCTCACTTTGCGACCTTCCTATTCTTGAAGAATTTTCTTGGTCTGTTCATGATGACCTTTGTGGAAGTGATCACTTTCCCACTGTCCTAAAAGCTGTTCATTCAGCTGATGATCCTCATTTCACAAGGTTTGATTTCAAGAAAGCAAACTGGCCCGAGTTTGAAAAGCTTTGTTCACAAAAACTACAATCAGTCTCCTTCGCTGATGCTTCAGATCCTATACAGCTATTCTCAGATATGTTGATAGAAATTGCCAACCAAACCATTCCCACATCTTCAGGAGTTGCACATATTAAGAAACCTTGGTTTAATGACTGTAAAGAAGCAAGAAAATGTAGGAAGAAAACTGAGCGATATTTCCGCCGACATCCTAATCCTGAAAATTTGAAAGATCTCAGAGTTACAAGAGCTAAAGCTCGTAGAACCATGAAACAGAATAAACGTGATTCTTGGAGAAATTATGTTTCTAAGATAAATACTCATACTCCTATAACAAAAGTTTGGAATATGATCCAAAGAATAAAATGTAAAAGCTCCAAGTCCAGCGTTCATCATCTCAACGATGGAAATCAGGTGATTACTGACAGAGTAGAAATTGCAAATAAATTAGGAGAAACAATTGCCAAAAACTCTTCATCAGAAAATTATGTACCTAAATTTCAAAGTTTCCAAAAAAGAGAAGAGAAAAATGAAATTAAATTCACCTCCGGTAACCATGAAGGCTATAACGCTTCGTTTACAATAGAAGAACTTCATGCTTCTCTCACGAAAGCTCATGATTCTGCTGCAGGGCCTGATAATATTCATTATCAGCTTTTGAAACATCTACCGGAATCATCTCTAGAAATCCTATTACGCATATTCAATAGACTTTGGTATAGAGAGGAATTCCCTCCGTCATGGCACAATGCCATAGTTATACCAGTACCAAAACCTGGTCGTGACCATACAGACCCTGGTAATTATCGTCCGATTTCATTGACTAGCTGTGTCTGCAAAACAATGGAACGCATGATAAATGATCGCCTTGTTTGGTACCTGGAAACTGAAAAGAAATTTACTGATATTCAAGCTGATTTCCGAAAAAATAGAAGTACCATTGATCATTTAGTCAGATTAGATTCGTAAGTTAAGAATGCTTTCGCCAAGAACGAACATGTGGTTTCTGTCTTTTTTGATTTAGAAAAAGCCTACGATACTACATGGAAATACGGGATTCTTAAAGATCTTCAAAAGATGGGATTAAAAGGTCGTTTACCCGTTTTTATTTCCAACTTTTTGAATGATAGACAATTCCAAATTCGTTTGGGTACAACTATGTCTAATCATTTTGATCGAGACCAGGGTGTCCCACAGGGCAGTATTTTGTCTACTACTCTAGTTTAGTATCAAGATCAATAGCTTGGCTGCAGTTCTGAATAAATCAATTGATGGCTCACTTTTTGTAGACGATTTCAATATATCGTGTAGTGGGGAAAGTATACACAATATTGAGAGAACATTACAACTTTGTCTAAACAGAATTCAGAAATGGTGTTTGGAAAATGTCTTCAAATTTTCTAGAGCTAAGACAAATTGTATACACTTTTGCAGAAAATATTTCCAGCACAAAGATCCAGAACTAAAATTAGACGGAATTGAAATCAAAGTAGTAAAAGAAGTCAAATTTCTAGGCATATTGTTTGATCAACGACTAACATTCAAATCGCATATAAATTGCTTAAAAGCCAAATGCACGAAAGCTCTAGATTTGTTGAAAGTAGTTGCCAGCTATAAGTGGGGGGGAGATCAGCAAACTCTCCTTCATTTATATCGATCACTTGTTCGTTCCAAACCCGATTATGGTTCTATTGTTTACTATAGTGCAAGCAAGTCAAACTTGGCAAAGCTAGATCCTATTCTCCATCAAGGACTAAGGCTTTGCCTCGGTGCATTCAGAACATCACCCAAAGAAAGCTTGTATGTGGCAGCGGATGAATTTCCTTTAGAACTTCGGAGAATTAAATTATCGCTGCAATATATCACAAAACTGCGTTCGAACCACTCAAATCCTGCATATAACTGTGTTTTCAACCCTCAGTACGCAGATTTATATTCACAAAAACCCTCGATTATTCCACCTCTTGGAATCCGTATGAAACCACACCTTGTAGCAGCTGGTATTAAAGTTAGTCAAATTTTACCTAACGAGCTCTTGCCAACTCCACCATGGCAGTTAGCCACGCCAGAAGTAGATATTTCACTGACTAAATATAAAAAGGCAGAACCGAGCCAGCTCGTGTATACACAAGAATTTGGTCTACTGAGAGAGAAATGCAGATCACATCAGGCTATTTATACAGATGGTTCTAAAGATGGTGAGAGAGTAGCATGTGCTACTATCTTTAGTTCCAAAACTAAAACATATCGTCTGCCAGGTAAAAGTTCAATTTTTACTGCAGGAGCAAAAGCTCTATTATCAGCTTCTAGAAGGTATTGGATCCACTAGAAGGAAAGAATATGTCATATTCTCAGATTCACTATCATGCCTCAAAGCAATTAAAAGTGGGAATTCAACTCATCCCACCATCTTGAAAATTCTGCAATTATATGACACCAGATTTGATCAACAGATAGATATTGTGTTTTGTTGGGTGCCTAGTCACGTTGACATCAAAGGCAACACTGAAGCTGATAGATTGGCTAAGGCAGCTCTAGATGAAGAAGTTGATCCCGTCGGAATCCCATACACCGATTTCAGACCATCTATCTGCGCTTATGTCAGAAAGCTGTTTCAATCTTTATGGGATACTATGGAAAATAACAAACTTCACGAGTTCAAAAAAACGGTTGGTTATACTCATCTGAACAGTCATAAGCGTTTCGACCAGGCCATGATCAGACGTTGTAGGATCGGTCACACACGATTAACTCATGAATATTTACTGAAACAGGAGCCGATACCATGGTGTGTACCTTGCCATGAAGATCTCACGGTGAAACATATTCTCATAGACTGCATAGATTTTAAGATTGTAAGAGATACTTTTTATCGAGCAGCTACGCTGGGAGATCTTTTTAGCAGAGTGAAAGAGGATTGTATTTTAAATTATTTGAGAGAGATTGGTTTGTTGTACAAATTTTAATGTTTGTACCTGTTTTAACGCATTAGTTTACCGAGTTTTTGAATTGATTACTTAGAATTTTGTTTGGTCGTCGCTATATAGCTGAAATATTGCTGAATGCGACATTAAACCTTAATTCTCTCTCTCTCTCTATTTAGCGATTTCAGACCATCTATCTGTGCTTACGTGAGAAAGCTGTTTAAATACTGTAAATAAAAACAAACCTCACGAGTTCAAAAAACTTTAGGCTATAATCATCTGAACAACCGGAAACATTTCGACCAAGCCATGATCAGGCGACGTAAAATAGGTCATACATGTTTAACTCAGGAACATTTACGAAAAAGAGAACCCATCCCAAGATGTGGCAATGAAACATTTTAGGTTATTTGAGAGAAATCGGTTTGTTGTACAAATTTTAATGTATTAACTTATTTTTGCTGGAATACTTGCTTCGTCTTTTCTTTGTTTGTTTTGTTTGATCGTCGCTATACAGTTAAAATATTGCTGACCGCAACCTTAATTCTCTCTCTGTTTGAAAGAGACTTTTCTCAATGAAGCAGGTGAAAATAACTTTGAATTACGGCAATACACATCTCATCATTCTTATGCTTTGAAAGATCATGGAAGGGCTACAGGCGGCTCTTCAATACTTTTAAAAATGAGTGTTATTAAATTGCTTTTGCTGGAATACTTAGAATTGTTCAGAAATATTGCTGAATGCGACGTTAAACCTTAATTCTCTCTCTCTCTCTCTCTCTCTCTCTCTTATCAGCGTACGTACAGCTCTATGAGCTCGTCACCATAGTAAACATCGACATTATCACCATATCAGACGAATACATTGATCGCCGAATGGAAAAGTGCGAGATGTGACAAGCGTTAACTACGTTGTCCTTACAGACGGACCTAAAAACCGAACTATGGATAGATATTTACCCGGCATAATATCTTCTCTCAACATGGACACAAAAAGCCTGAAAAATCCATCTAAAGATTTTTCTCTATGCTAACTCGGTAAATCAAAGTTCGTCTGTTTAATGACCCCATCATATGTTGGATATCGATGTTTTTTTCTGATTCAGCCCTGCTAATGTATTCTCACCCTAACGACCGGGATGGTTTTCCTTCAGCTGACAGCTACTGTTATTTCCAACTAAAAGAACGGTGAAATTTTTGCTATTTAGATACATGACAGCATATGCGTTGGATTTTAAATTCAATATACGGCCGTTGACTATAAACATTTTGATTTTTTGCCTTTGAAACAGAAAAAATCGCATTATAATATTTGCACAAAAACGGACAGTAAACACAAATTTGAATAAACAATGTAATGTCTTGCACGAGAGAAACGACAGACGTGATATCAAATTCATTTGAACACGGGAACCTAGAAGGCCCATCACTCAAACTAGCCCTATACCTAATACAGCTCTGTGTAAAGCGATACATTTACCACACAGGCATCTCTGTCAGTCCATCGACTGCCGAAGATGCCTGCGTAGTATCTGTCTGGTGCATCTGTCTGGCTCTAAAACCATTGTGCGGCCCGGGGTTTTGTAGAAAATATGTAACGCGGTATTTGAGAATCATGGTTTGGACTGCTTGCCGTTTCAATGTTCATCAATCGTCGCTATATAGCTGAAATATTGCTGAACGCGACGTTAAACCTTATTTCTCTCTCTGTCTCCCTCAAAGTGCATCATCTCATTCCGTAGTGTGGGAATATCACAGTTCTTATACAACACGATTGGAGTAACCAGAATGTTATCCGCCTGTAGCATTCATTATTGACCCTTCATTTTCTGCTTGCCGTAATTTAGGTATTCTGCTTGTTCTATTTCTGTTGAGTGTACATACCTTATTCTGGTAGTCTCTGTCTTAGTGAACTTCAAAATCTTTACGATCAGCTCTCGAAACCTTGTTTATTGATGGGTGCTTTGAACGGTCGTAATATCCTCTGGGATAATGAAGGATATTGTAAAGGTAAAATTCTTGAAAATTTTATATCAAGTAATTCTTTGTGTATAGTTAATGACGGTTCTTATACGCATTTGTCCTCAGCTCATTGAACCTATCCAGCATTAGATATCTCACCTCGCTACCTTCCTATTCTCGAAGAATTTACTTAATCTGTTCATGATGACCTTTGTGGAAGTGATCATTTTCCCACTGCTTTAAAAGCTGTTCATTCAACAATGTATAGTTTTAAGAAAGCAAATTGGCTAGAATTTGAAAGCTTTGTTCATAAAAACTACAAGCAGTCTCTTTCGCTGATGTTCCAGATGCTATACAGTTATTCTCAGATATGCTGACTGAAATTGCTAACCACATATTCAGGAGTTGCCCATGACTGCAAAGAAGCAATAAAATGTAGGAAGAAAGCTGAAAGGTGTTTCCGCCGACATCCTAATTCTGAAAATCTGAAAGATCTCAGAGTTAGTAGAGCTAAAGCTCGTAGAACCATGAAACAGAACAAACGTGATTCTTGGAAAAATTATGTTTCTAAGATCAATACACATACTCCTATAGCAAAAGTTTGGAATATGATCCAAAGAATAAAAGGTAAAAGCTCCAAGTCCAGCGTTCATCATCTCAATGAAGGAAACCAGGTGATAACTGACTGAGTAGAAAATGCAAATAAACTAGGCGAAACAATTGCCAAAACCTCTTCGTCAGATAATTATATACCTAAATTTCAAAGTTTCCAAGAAAGAGAAGAGCAAAATGAAATTAAATTTCCCTCCGGTAACCGTGAATGCTATAACGCTGTGTTTACAATTGAAGAACTTCGTGCTTCTCTCGTGAAAGCAAACGATTCGCTACAGATCCTGATAATATTCATATCGACTTTTGAAACATCTATACCCTAATTGTCTCTAGAAATCCTATTACACATATTCAAAAGGCTTTGGATGACAGAAGACTTTCCACCGTCATGGCATAATGCCATTGTTATACCAGTACCAAAGCCTGGCCGCAACCATTGACTGGCGGTGTTTGTAAAACAATGGAACGCATGATAAATTATCGCCTTGTTTGGTACCTAGAAAATGAAAAGAAACTTACTGATATTCAAACTGGTTTCCGTTGGAATGGATGTACCATTGATCATTTAGTCAGATTAGATTCGTATGCCAAGAATGTTTTCGCCAAGAATGAACATGTGGTTTCTATCTTTTTCTGACTTAAAAAAAGGCCTATGGAAATGCGGGATTCCATAATATGGGATTAAAGGGCCGTTTACCCGTTTTTATATTCAACTTTTTGAATGATAGACAATTCCAAGTTCGGTTGGGTACAACTATGTCTGATCAAGATCAGGATTACAAGCGTCCGGTCCGTCATTCATAATTAAGCCGTCGTCCATTAGAGAATATCCGCGTCCATAATCCAAAGACCTATTCCATATAACAGTATTAGCACCAAATTCAAAAAGACAATCATAGTATACATAAACATAGTCTTGTTTCCTGCAAGAGAGAAGCGGTCAACAGTTTTCAATGATGCCGGCAAGACATCATGATGTTCCAAAAATATCAAATCCGTATCGCTGATCAGTATTCTTAGGTACGGTCTCCATTTATCGTTTTTCCTTCAATCGCGAATTTTCTTTGGTTTTCTCCAAGAAATCCCGATCCTATCGGCAATTCATCGAGAGAATGTCGAGAAAATAAAATGGAAAAACCCAAATCGTTTTCGAAATTCTCGATTGATTTTCTCGATATCGGTTTTTATTCGTTCTTTTTGACCCATCGAGAATCAATCAGTTTTCTTCGATCGAGAGAATGTCGAGATATTTTGATCGAGAAAGCGTCGAGAGAATATCGCGAAACCATCGAGAGGCGAATGAATACAATGACGTAATTATCAAGCTAACACATGTTTACGCCGCTGTACGTGATTGCGCTATAACGTATAGATCAGAATAAAGCTGAACTATTGCCGGCGCTTTAGAATGAAAAACTAACCTATTTTGTCCGTTGTTATTTTTAAGAACTAAGTAGGAGATGAATATAGTTAGTATTGGTTAGTGTTAGTTTGCCAAATTATTCAACGTAAGCAGATCAGTTCGGATTAGCTTGAAGTTGAACATCCGACTTCCCCGCACGCCCCATAGCAGTATTTACGTTAATATGGTAATTTAAACCACATGTTATCGCTGGCAGTTTATCTTTTATATTTATAGGAAATGATCAGCAGTGAAATCATTTTTACGTATGTAAGTTACAACAGTAAGTCGTGTAGAAAGGACAAAGAGAGTTGAGTCTACAGTGGAAGTTCAATTTTGCCGACAATAAATGATTACTATCCGGACTTTTCTGTTCTTCCGCGAAAAAAATAATGCGTACTTCATACACATCATGAGGAATAAACACATACCGTTACATGAGATTTAACGACGGAATGACTGGTCTGTGGTTCAACGAACAATTTACGGCATTTGGACAGAAATGGTCTTGTAATGTCTTATATGTCTGTATTGTATTGCTTTTTGGCCCAGAGGCATAAATGTGCAAATAAATCCTATCTATCTAAATGAAAAAATTCGGAGAAATTGTGTGATTTCAAAAAAAAAATCTGTTTCCTGAATGAACATATATGCTATTATATAGCACGAAAGCACCTTCTGTGTTACGGATGAAAGGCTATTTTATATTATCTCTTTTTCATGAGTATACAATATAAATTCAGTGTTTAGTGGGCTATATTTCTCGATATTTTCAAATACCGGTATTAAGAAAATAAATGCCACTCTACCTGGGGATGGACACTGTAATTCCCTGTAAGCTCGTAAATACAGTCAGAATGTACTTGTACAAAGTTGTATCCGTCGTCATTCTTTATTCTCCCGTAGGCATATACTTACTTGCTAATACATAGAGGAAAGCTGCATGGGTACTGGACTGACAGTTTCCGCTGTCATGTGTTGTTGTTGTTGTCGTCGTCATCCAAATAGCGATTTCTCTTTCTTCTTCAATCACAGTTGTCGTGTACGCGATCAATGTAAACTGAATTGCCTGACTGACTCCTTCCTACACAACTACTTCAAGGATTTGACGTACAAACACAACTTGGCTGGTTGGGCACAATAATTATAAACTGTACTGTAACGTTCTCGCTAAACTGACGACTTGGCAAAGATTTTCGCGGCTGAACGATGTAGCCTGGTTCCCTAGCTTACATGTACAGGTAAGCAATGTGATAGTAAGTTAGGGTACCAGGCTAGGCGAAGTCAATAGCGGCACTACTTCCATCGGTTTTTAGTCGTTTTTTGTCCATTGGGAAAATTCTCGAAGGTTTCTCGACTGATTCTCGATATCGTTTTTTATTCGAGAAATTTCTCTCGAATAAAAACCGATCAAATAACGAAAGAAAACCGACTTCGCGAATCTTTCGAGTTTTCTGAAAAGAATTCTCCATTCCCTCTCACCTATGAAAATCTCGATATCGAGAATAAAATACAGACTTCTCGACGAAAAACCGAACGATTTTTGGAGACGGTTCCTTAATCCATAATATTAATGGATTTATAAGGCATTATTAACAAGGTCCCACAAGGCATTATTTTGTCTACTACTCTGTCTGGTATCAAGACCAACAGCTTAGCTGCACTTTTGAATAAACCAATCGATGGCTCACTCTTTGTAGACGATTTCATCGTAGATTCATTCATTGTAGACGATTTCATCGTGTTCTGGAAAAGTATACATAATATGAGAGAACATTACAACTTTGTCTTAATAGAATTCAGAAATGGTGTCTAGAAAATGACTTCAAATTATCCAGAGCTAAGACAAATTGTATGGACTTTTGCATAAAATATTTCCAGCACAAAGATCTCCTCCCCACAACTATAATTCGGGAGATCAGCAAACCGTTCTCCATTTACACCGATCACTTGTTCGTTCCAAACTTGATTATAGCTCTATTGTTTACAACGGTGCAAGCAAGTCAAATTTGGCAAATCTAGATCCTATTCTCCATCAGAAACTAAGACTGCCTTGGGGTGTTCAGAACATCCCTTAAAGAAAGCTTGTATGTCGAAGCAGATGAATTTCCTTTGTAACTTCGAAGAATTAAACTATCACTACGATATATCACAAAATTGCGATCAAATCACTCGAATCCTGCATTTAAATGTGTTTTTAACTCTCAGGACATGAATTGCTATTTAAAGAAACCCTCCATTATTCCACCTCTTGGAACTCGTTTGAAACAACGCACTGTAACAGCTTGTATTAAGCTTAGTCAAATTTTACCTAACAAGCTCTTATCAATCAACCATGGCAGTTAGGTAAACCAGAACTAGATGCTAAACTAACGAAATATAAAAAGGCACTAGAATTCGGTCTGCTGAGAGAAAAATACAGATCGCATCAGGCTATTTATACAAAGGGTTTTAAAGATGGTGAGAGAGTAGCATGTGCTACTGTATTTAGTTCCAAAACTAAAACCTGTCGACAACCAGGTAGAAGTTCGATAATTACTGCAGAAGCAAAATCTATATTGTCGACTTTGGAAGGTATTGGGTCCACTAAAAGGAAAACATATGTCATAGTCTCATATTCACTGTCATGCCTTCAGGCGATTAAAAGTGGAACTTCAACTCATCCCACCATCTTGAATATTCTACGATTATATGACTATAGAATTGATCAACAGATTGATATTGTTGGTTGCCTAGTCAAAGTTGACATCAAAGGTAATACAGAGGCTGATAAAATTGCTAAGGCAGCCCACGATGATGATGTTGATCCTGTTGGAATCCCATAGAGCGATCTCAGATCCTCTATCTTATGCTTCTGTGAGAAAGCTGTTTCAATCTTTATAGGATGCTGTGAATAATACTTTAGGCTATACTCATGTGAAAGCCAGAAACGTTTCGATCCTGCCATGATTAGACGATTAACTCACGAACATTAACGCCGGGCTATTCGATGGATAACAACTTCTTTATTGCTGTGGAGCTGACGTTTCGTTGGAGATTTCTTCTCCAGGTTGTGGAGGTTCTGGTTTACCTAAGTAACCTTTAAGCTAATGAGCTTTAAAAATATGATCTTTGAAATTTTTGGAAGTATCTCCAACGAAACGTCAGCTCCACAGCAATAAAGAAGTTGTTGTCCATAGAATAGCCATAGAAAATCACGAACATTCACTAAAAAAAAGAGTCAGTCCCAAGGTGTATTCCATGCCACGAAAATCTCACAGTGAAACATATTCTTATCGACTGTATAGATTTTAAGATTGCAAGAGATACGTTTTATCGAGCAACTACTTTGGAAGATCTTTTTAGTCGGGTAAAAGAAGATTGTATTTTAGATTATGTGAGAGATCCGTTACTTGTATAAATTTTAATGTATGTACATGTTTTTAATACATTTGATTACTGAATTATTAACTTGAATACTTCGAATTTTGTTTGATCGTCGCTATATAGCTGAAATGTTGCTGAACTCGACGATAAACCAATAATGGGGAAATTCTAAGCTCAGATTATCACACCTGTCTTGCCTTACCGAGACAGAACCACGAGATCAGAAAAATAGGAATCATCAGCTGTTGATTCAAGAGATTTGAATGCTGAGAGGGCTCGAGCAATACGGTCGATACGAGATTCCCAAACGAAAAACAAATTTTCTGACTTCATCAAATTCTTTTGCTATTTTTTACTCGACATATTAGACGATATCAGACACAGATTTTGCGCTAGGTATTGTCAGAGGATTTCCGTCATAGCTCTCTAGATTTGTATCTAATACCGCTTATGCCGGTACTAGGGGCCGTGTGGTCATGTCATTCAAGTTGCCACATGAACAGATACAATAAAAGCGTACCTGAGATACAACACATATCGAATCGTTAGATTCTTGGTGTGTGCTTTAGAATAGGTTAACCAGAAGACTATACTGTGAAGTCATGTGGCTCTGTCAGTATGTCGGCAGCCGCACCTCTTCCCACTTCCCTCATTGTAATTTCTCCACTGGAGGGTTCCGCATGTGACATTCGTCAAACAACAAAGCAGCCTTTTTGACAAGGGTGCTTCTGGACATAGATCCTTGTTCTTCCATACAGTATTAGATAAACTTACTTGGGGTATAATTGAAATTACAGATCATCTTAGGTTTCCATGCGAATATTCTTCCATTTTGTTATCAAGTGAAAAAACAATGACTAAAAAAAGAGTCCGTCCCAAGATGTGTTTCATGCCATGAAGATCTCACGGTGAACATATTCTTATCGAATGCATAAATTTTAAGATTGTAAGAGATGCTTTTTATCGAGCGACTACTTTGGAAGATCTTTTTAGTCGGGTGAGGGAGGATTGCATCTTGGGTTATTTGAGAGAAATCGGGCTGTTACATAAGTTTTAATGTGTGTATGTTTTAATGCGTTGGATTACTAAGTTAGTGACTTGAATACTTAGAATTTTGTTTGATCGTCGCTATATAGCTGAAATATTCCTGAACGCGACATTAAACCTTAATTTTCTCTCTCTTTTGAATCTGGTAATTTGAAAGAAATCGGTGTTTTAGGTTATTTGAAAGAAATCAGTTTGGTGCATAAGTTTTAATGTATGGGCATGTCTTTTGGTGTGTTGTGTTAATTACTTCTGGATTGCTGGGTAGTTGACTTGTTTTTGTTAGAATACTTAGAATTTTGTTTGATCGTCGCTACATAGCTGAAATATTGCTGAACACGACTCGGCATTAGTATTCCGTCGTTTGGAGCACTGATGAGGACGGCTGTGTATTCATTTAAAACTAGAATTGACTCGAGTGACAACCTGTTATTATATACCGCACGTAGCTCTGATCTTCAGGTTAAATCTGTGTTGCTTGCTAAATGGCAAGAACTTTTGTACACCTTTAAGTAGTGCTTATTTGCACTACACACTTACTACAGTTATTTATTTGTACATATGGACTTCTTTCTGAAACAAAAAGTTATTATTATTATTAAACCTTAATTCTCTCTCTCTCTTATTTACTAAAAAAAGAAACCAGCCCCAAGGTGCATTCCATGCCACGAAGATCTCACAGTGAAACATATTCTGATCGAATTTATAGATTTTAAGATTATAGGAGATTCTTTATTCTCTATCTCTCTCTCTTGAACGCGAGTCTGAAATTCTATATACAGTATAATTCGACTAGGAACTTTTATTGCAGCCATTTCCGTTTTCTCTCTCCGTTGGGTGAAATGACTTTTGACTGCAATGATTAGAATATGATGAACTCCCATTATTCAAGTACAGGATATGTATCTCTAGAGAAAAACGCTGAAAGTAGTTCTAAATACTCGAAATCTGGCAAAAAATTACACTACCTACTCTTTGAGAAGGATGTCAACCGCGGGATTTATATGAGATATTTCCCCGGCGCGATAGCTTCTCTCGACGTGAACACATACCGCTGACAAACTTCGATAGGACACAGAAGCATCCGACAAAATATTCATATGAAGAACGTCCGCTTAATGACTTCATCATATGTTGGGATATCCCCACTGTAATGGCCCTAACTCATATGGAGACCGGTAATATCCGGTCATTGTCGGACAATTATGGGCAAGTCTTTTTACAGATTATATTATCACGCCTTTCTTGTTTCTCCGAGACAAAACCGCGAGATTGAAAGAAATAGCAATAAACGGACGCTATCTAATTTAAGAGAGATGGACGCAGACCTGGGAGACAGCTTGAACTATGGTCGATACGAGAACGGCCTCGTGTACCGAAGCTAATTGGTCCAAGCAGAGATATAGCCTTGTCAAAGACCATCAATATATCAAGCTAGTTCGTCAATATTGCATCTCCTTGTCTGTAGATTCTCTATTATAATCTCGGAAATGGCGCCAGACGAAACACAGATGTTCATGCCAATTCAACAAATTGTTTTGTTTATTTTTTATTCGACATTTCTATATTACACGCGAATATTATGATAGATATTTCTCGACATTGATCACATTATTGTTACACAATGCTATTCTATGGATAACAACTTTATTGTTGTGAAGCTGACGTTTCGTACTTCCAACTTTTTCAAAGCTAATGAAACGAAAGGTCGAAACGTCAGCTCCACAGCAATAAAGAAGTTGTTATCCATAGAATAACATTGTGTTATACACGCTGACTTCTAAATGCCTATCAAAGAAATTACGTTATTGTTGCACTAAGGCCATACGAGGAAATTACTTGCTGAACGCAACGTTAAACCTTAATTCTCTCTCTGTGTCCACTTGAGTATCTTCGAAACGGATGCTTGGTCTTCCGAAACTTTAAACTGCCTACTGCGATTATCAGTTCGTGGACTGTATAGAGACCTATTGCTCTCTCCAATTAGGAGCGAACAAGTAGCAAGTCCCATTTCACAGTGGACCAATTGTATGACTTTGAAACGACGTCTGACGGGCCTCACAGGCTTGTGTGCTTTTTATCGAGCAACTCCGTTGGCAGATCTTTTTAGCAGAGTAAAAAAAGATTGTATTTTAGATTATTTGAGAGAGATTGGTTTGTTGTACAAATTTTAACGTTTGTACCTGTTTTAACCCATTAGTTGTTTAATTGAATACTTAGAATTTTGTTTGATCGTCACTATATTGCTGGAATATTGCTGAATGCGACGTTAAACCTTAATTCTCTCTCTCTCTCTCCTTATATTTAATACCGCTCAAGTCGATGATACGGGACCGTGTGATCATATTTTCAAGGTAACCACATGAACAGACACAGTAAAACCGTGGCTGAGATAAAAAATACAACAACAAAATCACATGAACCTACAGGCCAACATTCTGACTGCATTATGTCTAATTGCATCCCAAGGACCACAATTGATCCCCTTTAGAACGCCGACATCTTTGTCCACCACCACTGTTTGTTGCGCTGAACTGACACTGATTCTGAAAATAGGATATGTCTTCAAGATACAGATTCTGTACCCTCCGGAATATATCGTCTTGCATTTCACAGAGGAACCTTTTGTTAGGTTAGATGAACCAAATGCGTCTGCAGTCGATACGATAGTTCATTATGTTCCGAATGGTTTGGCTTTGTTTGACAAAAGCAAGATCGATCGCACAGGAGCAGTTTTGTTGAACAAAAACGAACAGACATCGAGCAAACCGGGCATTGCCTGAACGTCAATCTAGAATGTTCTAATTTATATAATTTACTCAGGAAGCTGCTAGAATATAACTATTACTGTTTTCTCTATTAGCTGGACAAGATTACTTTTGTGCGCCATGGATAAAGCCTTACTGAACTCCCATTATCCCAGTTCGTAGCATTTATCCCCGGAGTCAGACAGTGAAAGGTGCTCGGTATGTGGCAATATTTATATCACGTATTCATTAAGGATTTGAATCGCGAGCTATGAATAAATATCTACAGGGCATAATGACTTTTCTTGGTGAGGACATCTATTTGGCCGAGAAAATATTGATGTATATTTTGCCAACCTTATTAGTTTTGTCTGTTCAATGACTTCTTCGTTATTGGAATATCCCAACTTTAATGATCCCTGTATCTTGATTTTTTCTAATTTTGCCGCTGGCAGTATTTGCTATTCCTAATGACCGGAACGGAATGGGTTAGAGCCGAACACTGCTATGCTATTTAACGGTTCATTTCGCTAAAAATCATTTGCCTTCATTCCCCATATGCAAATTTGTGCCAATGATCCGTGAACTTTTTTTCATTCAAATATTTATGTCTCTCTTATTATTTGACGAAACTTCAAATCGTTATTTCCTATCGATTCTAGCCATTGCAATGAGATAATCAAACATTAAATCGATCTGACAATTGACTTTTAATAAATCATCCTGCCCTTGCTATCTATCCCAACGGTATGTTTCCAAAATTGGTAAGCTGGCATCATGCGGATAGGGGTTGTAAACACTAAAATCGACTTAAAGAGCCCTATTACAATTATATAGCTCGTCTGGAGACCTTTGCAATATCCGGCTACTTTACCTGTTGAGCCACTTTCGTGATACTTCTTAATCCAGATTATCACGCATTTCTGGTTTCGCCGAGACAAAACCGTAAGATCGGAATAAATTGGAATCATTGCGGCTGATTTGAATGCGGACCAGTGAGACAGCTTGATCTATGGTCGATACGAGAACGACCCCATGTACCAAAGCTAATTGACAAGGCTGTATCCGCCCTGGGACTGACTTCGATATATCACCAAGAAGCAATAAGTGACTTGTTCGCCAGTATTCGATCTCTCTGCATTGCATTATGTCTATTCCAATGTGGGAGATGTATATTCCGTGAAGGTCGTTAGGAAAAGCCTATATCACCAGTGGCAAGATCAGATGTTGTGGCTTTGCTAAAAAATTATTCTGCTGGTTTATATTAGGCTGTTTACACCACGTGACCAAAGCGGGGGACACGGCGATCGGCATGCAAAAAGGGTACATATAGTGCAACATTTGTATAAAGTTTACGTCTATCGTGACAATAAACTGTATAAAAGTCATATCGATATAAAGCTTATTTATTCAGCTTTTCGGATCTGAAGTTTCATCGATATATGAAGATTATTCGTTCGGTAGTGAAAGATAGAAGACAGAGTGGTGGGGTCAAAATCCGGTGAGAAGAGGATGGCACACGCATTTCATTGATTTTTGCCAATTTTACCATGAAAATACGTGAAAACCCAAGACTTGTGACATATAGTGGAGATGTTTATTGATTACAAATAAAATTAGTAGGTCTCAAATTTACGAGAACCGAGTGAGGCAAATATGTAGACGCTGTTGTAAAAAAAATATCGGGAATTCACGAAAAATTTCAAAAAACACCTGAAAATTTCCAGTATAAATTGTTTAAAAAGGTTAGGTAACCTGTTGCAGATTTGCCTCACTCAAATTTGAAAAGTTCAGGACTTCTCCGTCAAAAGTATGTATCACACTTCACCAAAATAAAGGTGGAACCGACATGGGTTTTACATCGAAAGCAGCGTGGTACGCTACCAAAGTAAAAACTAAAGACGAGTGCATCGTGTTTGTCAAACGAGGTCGAGCACCGCCCCTTTTGTTCTTTTGTTGACCACCTGTCAGGTCACGGTCTAATACCGATGACGTATTAGGTCTACCCCATAATTATGCAATAGGAAATCTTTTGAACCTGCAGTGCAAATTCAATATATTTGCTATCTCTTTTTTCGTAGAAAAGCGGATTTGGGTTGTGATATATTGAATACAAAACAAGCAGGCATCTGCATCTGACAATGAAATTGCTACCGGCAAATGGTAGGATAATTATTTAGCTTCTGTGGGGTCCGTCTTCCGTTCACCCACGTGTGTGGTTGTTGTTGTTATTGTGGTAAATACGAAAAATAAATAAATAAAGTATATATTTATAGGTCACTTGAGTATCGACAGAATACTAATTAGCCTACCAACATTATTACAATCTACATGCAGAATTTTCTAGTGTGTTTCTAACAGATTGTTAAACTTCTTTAAAAAAAAATAAAGTAACCCCCCCAACATAGTTCAAGTTATCAATGTAAATAAATCTATACACTGCCAATTAATAAAATTGAACTATATTCCAGTGGATATATTTTAAACACATTTAAAATTTCAACATATAAGAAGCCATAATTTAATTAACTTTACAGACCACTTGAATTTAGTACTTAATTTCAAGGCTATGTTGAAGATATACTGAAACTTGATCTAGATTAATATTGTGGTCTACCTGTAATGATTATGAATATAATCTATAAAAAGTAATAATACCAGATAAGTATAGCATACTAATAAATTATTAATGGTTAACTAGCGCATTGCAAAGTGTATTGAAACTGACCAATATTCTAAATATTGTTATTTCGATTTTTTCGCAAGTCAAAGCAAAAACCGCAAGCTTGCGATACCGACATGCTAATTCAAAACAAATGTGGGGATGAAATGTACGATATTGTATAAAAGAGGCATCAACTCAATTCAATTCAATTCAATTTTATTGTACAAAACATCCCATTGGAATCGGGACAGCGTACAAAACAATAATGCAGTAAGAAACATAATAGATTTGAACAAACAGTAAATACTGCCTGTAACCAACATGACATATATTGACTAGTAGCCTTGAAAATAGCCTTGAAATTAAGAACTCATTCGAATAACTAAAAATGTCCAGGTAAACCCTCTGCGAGGATTTAGGATTTATCTGGACTTGTGAAGATGAACAATTTCATGAACTCCTGGATGCACGGAACAGACAACTGCGACTTGTTCCCTACCGCGGTAAACGGTAAAACATTTTTTTGGGAAGCGGCAGCTTTATGTTATCATATGGATGACATGAATGTATACCTCTTGGCCGAATCCAAACGGACTTTTACGGGCTGTCAAAGAGCATTTGTCGAATAAAGTGAACATCTCAGGAATACAGAATCTCGGTATTGTCGACAAGATCATCACAGGCCCATCCCATTTTGGAGAATGCTGTAGAGTAAACCAAACATTGTAGAAGCAAATGATGCAAGCTGACCTGGAATCCTGGAGTAATGATGCATCCGACCTGATGGTGGGGGAGAGGATGTTCACCGATGAAGAAAGAAATATTCTTAGTGTTCACCAGGATGATGTATATTGAACATATATGAATTGGACGTGCTAACACAAAAAACTCGGGAGCTGTTGATGCATGCCCTTCTCGTGATCCTTGAGAGACAAGCGAAAGGTCAACTTCCTAGAGGCAAGTATGCAGATAAAACGGAACAACAAAAGAACCAGACATCAAGCGTACCGTACCAACAACAAACATTGCTTCTGAGCGGGACTTCGCCATTTTGGATATGCTGATGTGCTACTGTTTGAAACCCTCAAGTGCATCAACAACCGAACAACAATATGGTTAGATGACAAACGACCTGTGGAGAGGGCAAAACTTATGAAGGCAGCCGGCGAGAATGTGCCAAGAGCTCTCAAAATTTTTCAAGCCTCCAAAGAGACTATTTGAGCCCAGAAACTTAAGATGTTGAGGGAGAAACAAGCAGCCAAAGCTGATGCCGAGAAGAAGTGTTATGACAGGAAAGTGTTACTGACCAACACCATCTCAGAGGTTGGAGGGGTTTGGACAACAATCGAACAGATTGATGTCCAAATTTCACAGCTCAGACAACAAGGTAACGTGAATCTAACACGAGGTAGGAATTGTTTTATCAGTCTAAGACTGTCAATGGGAAACGCGTTATATTTAGGGATGAACAGCTTTATCGACCACTTGAAGGACATCATTCAGTTAGCATCTGTTAACCAGCCTGCAGCACTGAGAAGTTTGGAAGCCCGACAAAACCAATTTCTCGAGCAGAAAGTGAAGGCCAAAGAACGCATTCAAAAGTCCTGACATGCTCGTATTATACAGTGCCAGAAGGATAAGCTGCCTGATCTGCTGAAGAACTCAGAAGACTTGGTGGGGTTGCATTTCATTCAACTGTGAAGAGGAAGGAGGAGAAACATCACAATGGTTCGATGTCGTTATATCCGTGGCAAAGAAGATGCTTCTAACCCTATAAAAACAGAATATTATATTAAGTATGATCTTGATAATAAAGTTATCAGTTCGAAATTCCCATTACTGCAGGACTTGAAAAGAGGTCTCATTGTGTAAATAGCATTTGTCATCATTTTGTTGTTGGTGTGAGTTGTACCCAACATTGAGTAATTTTGACATCACTGATTATATCACCAGCATGGGTGGCGATGGGGGCCACAAATTTGAAAGACATACCTTAATTGACTCCCTCTCTCCTGTTGGTGTGATTTGTGCCCAACATTGACATAATTAATTAGATTCTTCTCCATCATACATGAATGTAATAACATCGAGAAAATAAAAACCGTATCAAATAACAAGATTCATATTTTTATTCTGCTTGTTGGTGTGAGTTGTGCCCAACATTGACACCATAATGGTTTTATCATAATCTGCATGAACATGAATGTATGAATGGAATATTATGAATCATCTTGTTTCTTGGACAGAACGGTTGTTGGTGTGGGGCCAATTTTGGATGTCGCAACCGCCAACATATCGTAATTGACTCCGTTCAACCTTAACTGTTGGTGTGAGTTGTGCCCAACATGAACTTCATTAATTAGATTCATCTGATTCTCCATTGAACATGAATGTAAATAACATAAGAAAGTAAAACCATAACGAATAACAAGATTCATCTTTTCTCTCCTTGTTGGTGTGAGGCGGGTGGTTGGGTGGGTTCAGGCTCCTGTTGCTTCAATGCATTTTGCTGAGAAGCAACAGCAACTTGATAATGTGATGTCTAGCACTGTAATATCACTTGTCTTTATTGCACCATGTAAGCGTCATGTCTGTGTCTTGTGCGCTGTCCTCAGTGTTTTATAGGGTGGAAGGAGGGTGTCTGGTTCCATGCTGCTTCAAAGATTTCTTCTTTGAAGTAGCAGGAACACAACTGGACTGGGTGGTTCTTAGTTGGTTCGTCGTGATATAACTGAAATATTGTTGAAAGCGACGTTCAATTCTATTCACTCACTCGCTCACTTGTTGGTGTGAGTTGTACCCCACCCATCAATTGGTTTTATCTCCATGAACATAAATATAAACTGTGTCAAATAATTTGGAATAGATTCTTATTTATGAGTTAACATGATAACATTCAGATAAACCATTATCAAATGAGACAGAATTGTCCCATTTATTTTTATAGCATGGTTGTTGATGTAGAGCATGAGTGGTATTGGGACTGATTGTGAATGTCGCCCCATCACCATCACGAAATTAGCATCATTTCACCTTCCTTCAATTTTCTTATACTTTGATGTTACGCAAGATTATCTTCTTGTGTAATACGAGAAACCTCCCATTTACATAATTATTAGAATATTTTGCCCGCAGGGTAGATCTATAGATGGTCTATAAATTCCAGTGTTTCTGTTGTCTGGATGATGAAGAATGCATATAATTTCTCCAAAAAATAAGATTCTGACCACGAATTTTCTATTAATAATCAACAATTTTCAAGATAATTTATGCAAATTTATGCAGATTTATGTAAATTAATTGACATTTAATAACTGAAGGATAGGTATAATGCTAATTCTACACTATTACTAGTAAACAATTAATTTATTGTCTGTTTATAGCCTGTAGCTCAATCTACTATGTGAAAAAAGTAAAAAGAAACTGACTTTTGAGAGAAAAATTGATACATATATGCAAATGAGTTGGAAAATATACTACTAAATGAAATTTTGAAAATAAATATTAAAACTATAACATTTCAAGAATATGTGTGGAAAAAATTATGAAAATCGACTGAATATTTAGCGACATACAGTGTTTCAAAGTTGAAATACATTTGTGCCATGCAAATTTGGCCTTTCCCCAAGCCTCCATTCTAAGCAGTTGTCCCCCTTTTCTTGCCAAATTTCCGTCACTTTAAAATGCTCTTATTACAACAAATACTGAACAGATTTTAATTCTGTAAAGTTTTTTATTCTTTTACAGGAACTGACTTTCAGATGAGCCATCATTTATGTGTGTAGCACGAAAATTAAGTAACATTCTTCTTGAAGATATTTCATTTTGGATGTTAACCAACTTTGTAAGCAAAGTTGATACAAATATGCAAATGATATGCAAATTAGCTTATAAATATTAACCAATCAAAAACATTTTTTAAATCTACTATAACCAATATCCCACATTAAAAAAATCATGACGTAGTGGTATTAAAATAGATGTCTTTGCAACATGAACACCAAAATCAGAGGTATAACTCTTACAATACAACTGTTTGACTTCCATAATTTATGCAAATGTATGCATAATTTATGTTAATTTATTGACACTTAAACTTCAAATGTATATTTTCTGTCTCATCTTACATAATTACAAGTAAATTATTAAATCCATGAAAAAAAATTTGAATACAGGTTGATTTTATCAATCAAAAATGGACGAAAACATAGTTTTGGGTGCAAATTTGATACATATATGCAAATGATATGCAAATTAGGAGCTTACTATTAACCAATCAGGATGCTTAAAGGAATACTTTAAAACAGTGACACTTCAAGTATATGTGTCCCAAAAATTATGAAAATTGAGCAAATATTTAACGATATCCATCGTTCCAAAGTTCAAATTCCTTTGTGCCATGGGATTTGGGCATTTCCCATAGGCTCCATGTTAATGGCATGTCCCCCAAAAATCGTCATTTCCGGAACTTCAAAATGTCTGACATCAGCGAATAATGGACGGATTTTCATTCTGTAAAGTGTTTTCTTCTAATACAGGTTCTGGCTTTCAAATGAGGTATAAATTGTATGTGTGTGATGAATATTCCTTTTTTGGTGTAAAATGCCTATTTATATTCTGCCATTGTATATTGGATTGTCTATTGGTGAAATTTTCACAGAGCGTTGTGGAAACTTAATTTATGTTCCGATATAATGGGTTCTGGATATTATATTTGCTTTTCCTCCAAACTTTTGCTTTGCTTGTATAATACACCGTGATATACACAAGCGTCAAATCCGACATTTAGTAGACAGCCACCACCCATTAAGAATTTCCGCGTTAATAATATGACCTCATACACGTGGCACTATTAGCATCACAACCGAAGCAGGCATATCATTGATTAAAGTAATTCACAGTCAAAAGTTACTGTACTCATTTGCTCTGATGCTGAGAATACGTCGAGTGTTCATATCGTCCAATCAGTATCCCGACAGCGCAGTTTGAAAACTGTAAATTTAAAATGATTGGAAGCTGAAACGTATAAAATTTTCAATTGATTCAGAAATTTTAATGTCTTTTGCTTACAGAATGAATCATCATGGTGTATGCATAACTCACATTCTTCATCCAAGTATGTCCGTTTATAGGATTTTGGGCGTCAATTGAGTGAAGTACCTGACGCTATCTTCTTTCATGGTGGGACACTCCTGTGCTCGATCAGTTCAGTTGGAAGGTCATTTATCCTGGGGAAACGAACACTGAGAGTAGCCACAAGTACTCTTCGGTATTCTTTAAGAAAGAAGGTTTTGAACAGCGACCTATGGATAAATATTTATCCGGCATAATGGCTTATGACTCGACTCGCACACCTAAAGCTGCCCAAATCCATATACAGATTTTTTTCTGCGAAATCGAAGTTCGTCTACTGAATGACTTGCATTGTGGATATCTCAACACTAACGACCCTGAACTGATGAAAAAAACTTATTAAAGCCCCTGCGCCAGAAACGCATTTTAGACAAATCTGGTTTTGCCTCTGTTCTACTCCAACCCTTTACATGCCGGTCGTTAGGAAAAGCAAATATGATCAATATCGTTTTATTCAATGGACCATTTCGCCACAAATCATTTGCCTTCGCTCCCTATATGCTGCTGTTTCGAAATACTCCATTCGACCCAAACCAGGGAAAGAACGTACATTCCTTATTTGAAGATCGACACAATTATAGCACATTGGTGATAAATACTCTTTTATCGAGCAAATACTTTAGAAGATATTTTTGGTCGAGTGAGGGATGACTGTGTCTTCGGTTATTTGAGAGAAATTGGTTTGTTGCATAAGTTTTAATGTGTGTATGTTTTAATGTGCTGATTACTAATTTATTAACTTGAAAACTTAGAATTTTCTTTGAGCGTCGCTATGTAGCTGAAATATTGCTGAACTCGACGTTAAACCATAGTTCTCTCTCTCTCCTAAATACTCACTCCTGATAGGACATCACAAGCTTCAATTAAACAGACCTTTTCCCACACCTATACCTTTGTTGTTCAAAGTCCATCCGCATTGTGGATATTGTGGTCTTATATATCATGAGTAAAAATTCTGGTTATACTTCTGTGTCAGAAGCGTTTCGATCAGGCTATAATTAGGCTGTAGAATCGGCCATTCATGACTGACTCAAGAATATTTATCATAAAACGAACAGCCCCGATGTGTATTCCATGCCACGAAAAACTCGCACTTAATATTTTGATCAACTACATAGATTTTAAGGTCGTTAGAGATTCTTTTTACCGAGCAGCTACACAGCCAAAACAAAGGGTGATGACCCACCATTGTAGTAGCTGGTATTAAACTTAGTCAAACATTACCTACCAAGCTCTTACCAATTCCACCATGGCAGTTAGCTCAACCAGAAGTAGATATTTCTCTAACGAAATATAAAAAAGCAGACACGAGCCAGCTCTTGTATACACAAGAATTTGGTCTACAGAGAGAGAAATATAGATCGCATCAGGCTATTTATACAGATGGTTCTAAAGATGGTGAGAGAGTAGCATGTGCTACTATCTTTAGTTCCAAAACTAAAACCTGTCGACTACCAGGTAAAAGTTCGATATTCACTGCAGAAGCAAAAGCTATATTGTTGGCTTTAGAAGGTATTGGTTCCACTAAAAGGAAAAAATATGTCATATTCTCAGATTCACTGTCATGCCTCCAAGCGATTAAAAGTGGAACTTCGACTCATTCCACTATCTTGAGTATTCTACAACTACATGCCTAGATTTGATCAACAGCTTGGTATCTTCAAGATCCTCATGGTACTCATATGAACAGTCACAATCAAAGCGTGACTGAGATACATCTTTTTTTTAGATGACGACTCTATAACGAATATTATGGATTAAGAATACTGATCAGCGATACGGATTTGATATTTCTGGAACATCATGATGTCTTGCCGGCATCATTGAAACTGTTGACCGCTTCTCTCTTGCAAGAAACAAGCCTATGTTTATGTATACTATGATTGTCTTTTTGAATTTGGTGCTAATACTGTTATATGGAAAATGGAATAGGTCTTTGGATTATGGACGCGGATATTCTCTAATGGACGACGGCTGGATTATGAATGACGGACTAGACGCTTGTAATTGCGTTCTGTTGGTGGCCTAGTCACGTTGGCATCAAAGGTAATACTGATGCTGATAGGATGGCTAAGGCAACCCTAGATGATGAGATTGATCCTGTTGGAATACACAAGAATTTGGTCTATTGAAAGAAGAATACAGATATAGCGATTTCAGGTCCTCTAGCTGTACTGATGTGAGACGGCTGTTTCAATCTTTATGGGATGCTGTGAATAATAACTAACTTCATGAGTTCAAAAAAACTGTAGGCTATACTCATCTGAACAGCCGGAAACGTTTCGATCAAACCATGATCAGGCGATTTAAAATCGGCCATACACGATTAACTCACGAACATTTACTAAAAAAAAAGAAACTGTCCCAAGGTGTGTTCCGTGCCATGATGATCTCACGGTGAAACATTCTTATCGAATGCATAGATTTTAAGATTGTAAGAGATGCTTTTTATCGAGCGACTACTTTGGAAGATCTATTTTATTCGGGTGAGGGAGGATTGCATCTTGGGTTATTTGAGAGAAATCGGTTTGTTACACAAGGTTTAATGTATGTTTTAATGCGTTGGATTATTAAGTTAGTGACTGGAGTACTTGGAATTTTGTTTGATCGTCGCTATATAGCTGAAATATTGCTGAACGCGACATTAAACCTTAATTCTCTCTCTCTCTCTCTCTCTCTCGTCAAAGAACAAAGCAGCCTTTTTCCCAAGGGTGCTTCTGGAAATAGATCCTTGTTCTTCCATATAGTATTAGATAAACTTACTTGGGGTATAATTGAAATTACAGATCATCTTAGGTTTCCATGCGAATATTCTTCCATTTTGGTATCAAGTGAAAAAACAATGACCAAATATAAAAATTCAGACACGAACCATCTCGTGTATACACAAGAATTTGGTCTATTGAAAGAAGAATACAGATCGCATCAAGCATTTTATACAGATGGTGAGAGTGTAGTGTGTGCTACTATTTTTAGTTCCGGAACTAAAACTTGTCGACATACAGGTAAAAGTTCTATATTCATTGCCGAAGCCAAAGCTCTATTGGTGCGTTTATAAGAGGTGTTGGATCTACTATAGGAGTAAAATATGTCCTATTTGAAACATATTTTGATCGACTGTAAAGATTTTAAGAGATTGTAAGAGATTCTATTTATCAAGCAGCTACTTTAGAAGATCTTTTGAGTCTGGTAATTTGAAAGAAATCGGTATTTTAGGTTATTTGAAAGAAATCGGTTTGTAGCATAACTTTTAATGTATGTGCATGTCTTTTGGTGTGTTGTGTTAATTTCTTCTGGATTGCTGGGTTGTTGATTTGTTGTGTTAGAAATACTTAGAATTTTGTTTGATCGTCGCTACATAGCTGAAATATTGCTGAACACGACATTAAACCTCAATTCTCTCTCTCATTTACTAATAAAAGAAACCAGCCCGAAGGTGTACTCCATGCCAGGAAGATCTCACAGTGAAACATATTCTGATGGAATTTATAGATTTTAAGATTGTAAGAGATTCTTTATTCTCTATTCTCTCTCTTTTGAACGAGAGTCTGAAATGCTATACACTGTATAATTCGACTAGGAACATTTATCACAGACATTTTCGTTTTCTCTGTCCGTTGGGTGACTTTTGACTGCCATGATTAGAATACGATGAACTCCCATTATTCAAGTATAGGATATGTATCTCTAGAGTAAAACGCTGAAAGTAGTCCTGAATACTAAAAATTATACTACGTACTCTTTGAGAAGGATGTCAACCGCGAGATTTTTTTATGAGATATTTCCCCGGCGTGATGGCTTCTCTCGACGTGAACACATACAGCTGGCAAACTTCGATATGTTGGGATATCCCCACTGTAATGGCCCCAACTCATATGGAGACCGGTAATATCCGGTCATTGTCGAACAATTATGGGCAAGTCTTTTTACAGATTATATTATCACGCCTTTCTTGTTTCTCCGAGACAAAACCGCGAGATTGAAAGAAATAGCAAATAACGGACGCTATCTAATTTAAGAGAGATGGACGCGGACCTGGGAGACAGCTTGAACTATGGTCGATACGAGAACGACCTCGTGTACCGAAGCTAATTGGTCCAAGCAGAGATATAGCCTTGTCAAAGACCATCAATATATCAAGCTAGTTCGTCAATATTGCATCTCTTTGTCTGTATATTCTCTATTATAATCTCGGAAATGGCGCCAGACGAAACACAGATGTTCATGCCAATTCAACAAATTGTTTTGTTTATTTTTTATTCGACATTTCTATATTACACGCGAATATTATTATAGATATTTTTCGACATTGATTACATTATTGTTACACAATGCTATTCTTTG
Source organism: Hanleya hanleyi (assembly GCA_036873755.1). NCBI lineage: Eukaryota > Metazoa > Mollusca > Polyplacophora > Lepidopleurida > Hanleyidae > Hanleya > Hanleya hanleyi. The sequence continues at coordinate 72,591 of JAVTVY010035125.1, read as the reverse complement.
GATAATAACTTCTTTATTGCTGTGAATCTGACGTTTCGTTGGAGATACTTCCAACGATTATCAGTTCGTGGAGTACATGTAGCTCAAGCGTAAATATGTCATGATCACCCTGTCCTTGATAGGGTGTTGAGTAATGTGTCGCATAATCTGTATAGAGACATATTGCTGAACGCGACGTAAAACCTTAATTCTCTCTCTCTGTCTCTCCGATTAGGAGCGAACAAGTAGCATGTCCCATTTCACACTGAACCAATTGTATGACTTTGAAACGACACCTGACGGACCTCACAGGCTTGTGTGCATATATAGTACTAATATTTTACCTGTTTGTGCCGTTTCTTCAATCTAACGGTCACATAGTTCATCACTTGTATATTATATCTAATACCGCTCAAGCCGGTGATTCGGGACCGTGTGGTCATACCTTTCAAGGTAACCACATGAACAGACACAGTAAAACCGTGGCTGAGATACAAAATACAACAAAAAATCACATGAACCCACAGGACAACATTCTGAATGCATTATATCTAAATGCATTCCAAGAACCACAATTGATTCCCTTTAGAACGCCGACATCTTTGTCCATCACCACTGTTTGTCACGATGCAGATTCTGTACCCTTCGGAATATATCGTCTTGCGTTTCACAGAGGAACCTTTTTTGTCAGCTTAGATGCGTCTGCAGTCGATACGATATTTCATTATGTTCCGAATGGTTTGGCTTTGTTTGATAAAAGCAAGATCGATCGCACAGGAGCAGTTTTGTTGAACAAAAATGAACAGACACCGAGCAAACCGGACATTGACTGAACGCCAATCTAGAATGTTCTAATTTACATAATTTACTCAGGGAGCAACCAGATTATAACTATTACTGCTTTGTCTATTTGCTGGACAAGATCACTTTTGTGTGCCATGGATAAAGCCTTAGTGAACTCCCATTATCCCAGTTCATGGCATTTATCCCCGGAGTCGGACAGTGACAGGTGCTCGATATGTGGCAATATTTATATCACGTATTCATTAAGGATTTGAACCGCGAGCTATGAATAAATATCTACAGGGCATAATGGCTTTTCCTGGTGAGGACACCTATTTGGCCGAGAAAATATTGATGTGGATTTTGCCAACCTTATTAGTTTTATCTGTTCAATGACTTCTTCGTTTAGTGGAATATCCCAACTTTAATGATCCCTGTATCTTGCATTTTTTTGCTAATTTTGCCGCTGGCAGTATTTGCTTCTGGAGGGTTCCCGAATGTAGTCAGACTGAGTGATTTGCACGTGCAATTTCGTCTTTGTTATTTTGAGTATTTCTGGGGTTTTAAGCTGATATTATTCCAGGTTTTTTGTGTACTATTTTTCGTGAACGTTTTTGGCATCTGTGCATGGTGAAATTTTGAGTTGATTCGTCAGATTTTCGCTGTTAGCGACTGTTTTTTTGTTTGTCTTGGTCTGCTCATTTGGGTTGACCTATATCATCATTTTCCTTATGTGGGTAGATGGCGCTCTGTTGAATGTAACACGATCATACGGGGCTTTTGGTTCCTTGAAGGCACTGTTGACATATATCGCAGGCTATTTGTAAACTGTTGGTAATTGTTATTATTTTCTAGTTTGTTTGTTCAAATTAATCTTTTCTGGAGCTTCCTGGGTGGAAGTGTATAATTATTTTTTAGTTCTAGGACAATTAAACTGAGAGCCCACCATTTTCCTTGTGTAGGTAGATGGCGCTGTATTGAATATAACACTGTCATACGGGGCTTTGGAAGCACTGTGTTAAAAAAAAGCGCGGGCTATTTGTAAAACTGTTGACAAGTGCTGTTATTTTATTGTTTGTTTGTTCGAATGAATCTTTTCTGGAGCTCCCTGGGTGGGAATCTATAATTATTTGTTAGTGCTATGGCACACAGACTGTTAGAGGCCACTGAGCCTAAGACTTTCGGAGCTGAATGCCGCTAAGCTGATTGATATTTGACGTGCTTTAAAAGAGTCTGTCGGATCAGGGCCGAAAGTCCTTGATGGATTAGCGCAGGTGACAAAGGGTCTCTGGATTGTGACACTAAAAAATGAACAAGCCAGAGATGTTCTTCTCTCAAACGGTATCTTGGATTTCCAAGATCAGTGCGGTCACTGAGGAAATTACACCCACGAAAGTACATGTCAGAACAAAATGCCCTGTGGAGTCTTACCACACACTGACATTAGACATATTTTTGAGAAATATGGTAAAGTTCATGACATTTCCCACGACTACTATACTTTTGACAGAGATTTCAAAACTGGGAGTACGAAGGTGTGGATGTCTGGCATCAAAACCACTCTTCCCTCCACAGTTACGTTTGAAGAGTTTAGACTTCCTGTATGGTATAAAGGCCTGAGTTGTGGATAGACAGACTCGTGAAAACTCAGCAGATCCGACTGACAAAAAACCCCGGACTGCTTCACAATATGTGACTGGAATTCAATCCAATACAGAGAAGAAATCTCCCGTTACGGAAAAGTCCGCCGTTGCGGAGAGCTCTGTCACAATGAACGCACAGGAAATCGAGCAGCCTAAAAGCGTTGGTGATAGCATTTGATCAATTGTAGGACCGGATGGCAAGACCTCAAAGAGGAATTCTAAGCTTAGACAAAGGAAAAGTAAAAAGAGCACAGAGGAAGCAGAAAATGTTTCCAACAGCTCAAACAGATTTTCAGCTCTCTCTCAGGAAGATGATGTTGATAATTCCTTTGATATTCCTGGTCCATCCCCCAAGAGAATAGGGTAGATGAAAGTCCGGAAAGTTTACTTCATAATCAGCAGTCTAAAGAAAATGAGTAGGAGAGGATTGTAGATCCAGAAACTCTTCAAACTGTTGGATCTCTGTCCGGCTTGGAGAACGACAGCGTTATCAATGATAGTCAAATGCCCAGCAATATTGCTACTGCACTTGATGTAGACGGCAGTCGTACCGGTAGTGAACATTAATCTGTGCGTTCGGATGCTGTTGTCGAATCCGAGCTCAATACAGATGATTCTAGAAATGAGCACCCCTTAGTAGATGGGAAAGGAGGTGAAGATGAAGACATTAGTTCTACACCTGTACATTCTAGTGGTACCCGGTAACTCGAACTTCACCGCAGATGATATGTGTGCTAAGCTCACCAAAGATGATGTTAGAAATGAGCTATACCCTCAGTAGATGCACCTGTGCATTCTGGTCGTGACTTGAACTTCACCCCAGATGAAAATGTGGTTGCTGAGCTCACCAGAGATGATGCTAGAAATGAGCTGTCCTCAGTGGATGAAGGAGGTGAAGATGAAGATTTTGGTTTTATTTCTGAAACGGGTACACCTGTGAACTTCGCTCCCGATGACGATGTGTTCACTGGTGAAGAAGGTAGCAATGAGATATTCATGGAAGATGAAAATCAAGGTGAAGAGGAAGTTGATAACTCTATTCTCAAAACAGATACACCTATAAACCTCTCCTCAGACAAAAACGCGGTCGTTGAGCACATAGATCAATCTTGTGATAATAAGCGAGCCGACAAGACTTCCTTAAACCAGAGGTCGAAAAAGAAATGTGAACAGAACAGAGAACAAGAAATTTATAGAAATAAAGACAAAGATATGCAGCAGTTGCGAGAAGAACAGAAAAAAGAACAGAAAAGGCAGAGGAGAAGACCTTTAATTAAACGTTCATAATGGCTAACACTCTATTTCCTAGTGTGTGTACTCTTGTGTGTTATTTCTTCATATAGACTAAAAATGTCTCCAACGCTTCTCCAATGGAACTGCAGAGGAGTTTGGCCAAATTTACATCAGCTTCAGTTGTTAACTCGGGTTTATGAACCCTTAGCTCTCTGTTTAAATGAAACTTTTCTCAAAGAAGCGGATAAAAATAAATTTGAATTACGGTACGGCAATATACACCCTATCATTCCTATGCTTTGCAAGAGCATGGAAAGGCTACAGGCGGCTATTCAGTACTTGTTAAAATGGGTGTTTTGCATAGTTCTATTGATTTGAAGACAGATTTACAAGCTGTAGCAGTTCGTCTTACTTTGAATTCTGTATTATGTGAATTCACATTATGCACGGTTTACATACGTTCATCTGGAGGTCTCGGTCTTAGAGAACTTCAGAATCTTTATGATCAGCTTCCTAAACCGTGTTTATTGATGGGTGATTTAAACGCCTGTAGTAATTTTTGGGATAAAGAAGAGGATTGTAAAGGAAAAGTTCTTGAAGATTTTATATCAAATAATTCTTTGTGTATTTTTAATGATGGTTCTTATACACATTTTTCCACAGCTCTTTAGATATCTCACTTTGCATCCTTCCTATACTCGAAGAATTTTCGTGGTCTGTTCATGATGACCTTCGTGGAAGTGATCGCTTTCCCACTGTTTTAAAAGCTGTTCATTCAGCTGATGACCCCCCTTTAACAAGGTATAATTTCAAGAAAGCAAGTTTGTCAGAATTTGAAAAGCTTTGCTCACAAGAACTACATGTACAAGCAGTTTCTTTTGCTGATATTTCAGATCCTATCCAGTTATTCTCAGATATACTGATTGAAATTGCTAACCAAGCCATACCCACATCTTCAGGAGTTGCACACATTAAAAATCATGGTTTAATGATGACTGCAAAGAAGCAAGGAAACGTAGGAATAAAGCTGAACGGTGTTTCCGCCGAAATCCAAATTCTGAAAATTTGAAAGATTTCAGAGTAACTAGAGCTAAAGCCCGTAGAACCATGAAACAGAACAAACGCGATTCTTGGAAAAATTATGTTTCTAAGATCAATACACATACTCCTATAACAAAAGTTTGGAATATGATCCAAAGAATAAAAGGTAAAAGCTTCAAATCTAGTGTTCATCATCTCAACGATGGAAATGAGGTGTTAACTGAGTAGAGATTGCAAATAAGCTGGGCGAAACAATTGCCAAAAATTCTTCGTCAGATAATTATGTACATAGATTTCAAAATTTCCAGAAAAGAGAAAAGAAAAATGAAATTAAATTCTCCTCCGGTAACCATGAAGGCTATAACGCTATGTTTACAATTGAGGAACTTCATGCTTCTCTTTCGAAAGCTAATGATTCTGCTGCAGGCCCTGATAATATTCATTATCAGCTTTGAAGTATCTACCGGAATCTTCTCTAGAAATTCTATTACACATATTCAGCAGACTTTGGACAAGAGAAGACTTTCCACCGTCATGGCATAATGCCATCGTTATGCCAGTACCAAAGCCTGGCCGTGACCATACAGACCCTCGTAATTATCGTCCGATTTCACTGACTAGCTGTGTTTGTAAAACAATGGAACGCATGATAAATGATCGCCTTGTTTGGTACCTAGAAACTGAAAAGAAACTTACTGATATTCAAGCTGGTTTCCGTAAAAATAGAAGTACCATTGAGCATTTAGTCAAATTAGATTCCTATGTCAAGAATGCTCTCGCCAAGAATGAACATGTAGTTTCCATCTTTGTTGATCTAGAAAAAGCCTATGATACTACATGGAAATACGGGATTCTAAAAGACATTCATACTATGGGATTAAAGGACCGTTTACTAATTTTCATATCCAACTTTTTGAATCATAGACAATTCCAAGTTCGGTTGGGTACAAGCATGTCTGACCATTTCGACCAAGATCAGGGCAGTATTTTGTCTACTACTCTGATTAATATCAAGATCAACAGCTTAGCGGAAGTTTTGAATAAATCAATAGATGGTTCAGGGTCATTCCATGAAATGGGGGTACCAAAGTGTGACATGCAAACCAATTTTGAAAAGATGTCAATACCTGGCTGCACTAAGTCAGGGATAATATTGATATACAGAGACTCGGAAAACATAAGAAAACAGATAATATTCCACAATTTGGGAGAAAAATAAAATAATGAAGTTGCGCGTGTAACGAGGACACCAAACTATATGCAAAATTCACCACATAACACGTTAATTTAAGTGTCAAATAGAATAAAAACATGATCAAATTGTTAGAATATTTAATCCTATTCTTAGTCAGCATATTTAGTGGCATTGACTGCCTCAATCCAATCAAGTGGTGCGTGTAACATGGACACCAAAAATGGCTTCGTGTCCTTTCGCATACATCATGTGAAATCACCATACTAGGTCGCCATCAAACTCTAGACTTTACCATCAAACTGATCATGGCACATGAACATTTTATATGTAAGACTGGTCTTAGTTTCACTTTCTTTCTTCTGGAATCAACATTTGTTTGTCACACATGTAACGAAGTGGCAAAGGTAACTGTTCAGGACGCGAAATAGCACAATACTACTTACCCGCTATTTTTTGCAATTGCCTCATTATATGACACCTACTCTAAAGTGGCTCCACCAGCCATGTCACAAATATTGGGTTCCATTGCTGCACATTGTAATTCTTACCAAAAAAAAACAAGCAAAATGCAAGCCGAGGGTGGTGCGTGTAACCACATGAAAGAGGACACGAAAGCGAGACATAAAAGTATATTCCAACTACAGCTATTAAGGACACATCAAAATCCTGTCATATTTGGGTCGATAATAGACAAGATTAGCCCAGCTCAAGAATAGTTTTGAGTGACCACTGAATGACATTTTCTTGGTGACAGGTAAGAGGTAAGGTAAGTAACAAAAGAGGACACCAAGCGTTACACGCGCAACCTGAATTTTGAGGGTTTTGTGCATCCAGAATCTGCATTTAAGGGTGACTTTCAATTTATTTTAGTTTATTTCATATCAGATATGAGCCATATCGATGCTTTAAGTTGTTTTCCTGGTCAAATTTATTAGCAATTCATGCACACAGTTCAAACAAAAGCATCAATGATTGCAATATTTGCAATGTCACATTTTTGGGGTCCGTGATTGTCCTCATATGCTGACACTGATGGTCCTCCAAAATTAATGGCCATACATATAACTAAGATGTTATCTTATGTATATCTACTTGTATCTGGCATTAAATAGGAATAAATGTTTTTAAAATCAGTGTAATATTTTAGAAACTTCACTGGTTTAAGTTTGAGTGCTTAGTGGTGACCCCATTTCATGGAATGACCCTTCACTCTTTGTAGACGGTTTCAACATTTCGTGCAGTGGAAAAAGTATACACAAAATCGAGAGAACATTGCAACTGTGTCTAAAAAGAATTCAGAAATGGTGTATAAAAAATGGCTTCAAGTTCTCCAGAGTTAAAACAAATTGTATACACTTTTGTAGAAAATATTTCCAGCACAAAGATCCAGTACTCACATCAGATGGAACTGAGATGAAAGTGGTAAAAGAGGTAAAATTCGTAGGAATGTTGTTTGACCACCGACTAACATTCAAATCGCATATAAATTGCTTGAAAGCTAAGGGCACGAAAGCTCTTGATTTGTTGAGGATAGTTGCCAACTATAAGTGGGGATGAGATCAGCAAACACCTCTCCATTTATATCGATTACTTGTTCGTTCCAAACTCGATTATGGCTCTATTGTTTACAACGGTACAAGCAACTCAAACTTGGCAAAGATAGATCCTATTCTCTATCAAGGACTAAGACTTTGCCTTGGAGCGTTCAGAACATCCCCAAAAAGAAAGCCTATATGTCGAAGCAGATGAATTTCCTTTAGAACTTTGAAGAATTAAACTACCACAGCTATATATCACAAAATTGCGATCAAATCAATCGAATCCTGTATATAACTGTGATTTCAAACCTCAGTTCTTGGATTTTTATTTGAAGAAACCCATTATTCATCACTTGGAATTCGTATGAAACCACACATTGTAGCAACTGGTATTAAACTGTCAAATATTACCTAACAAGCTCTTATCGATTCCACCATGGCAGTTAGCCCAACCAGAAGTAGATATTTCTCTAACGAAATATAAAAAAGCAGACACGAGCCAGCTCTTGTATACACAAGAATTTGGTCTACTGAGGGAGAAATACAGATCGCATCAGGCTATTTATACAGATGGTTCTGAAGATGGTGCTACTATCTTTAGTTCCAAAAACAAAACCTGTCTACTACCAGGTAAAAGTTCGATATTCACTGCAGAAGCAACAGCTATATTGTTGGCTTTAGAAAGTATTGGTTCCACTAAAAGGAAAAAATATGTCATATTCTCAGATTCACTGTCATGCCTCCAAGCGATTAAAAGTAGAACTTCGACTCACCCCACTGTCCTGAGTATTCTACAACTACATGACTGTAGATTTGATCAGCAGATTGATATTGTGTTCTGTTGGTTGCCTAGTCTCGTTGGCATCAAAGGTAACTGAGGCCGATAGGATGGCTAAGGCAGCCCTAGATGATGAGATTGATCCTGTTGGAATCCCATATAGCGATTTCATTTCCTCTATCTGTACTTATGTGAGACGGCTGTTTCAATCTTTATGGGATGTTGTGAATACTAACAAACTTCATGAGTTCAAAAAAACTGTAGGCTATACTCATCTGAACAGCCAGAAACGTTTCGATGAAATCATGATCAGGCGATGTAGAATCGGCCATACACGATCAACTCACGAACATTTACTGAAAAAAGAGCCAGTCCCAAGGTGTGTTCCATGCCATGGAGATCTCACGGTGAAACATATTCTTACCGAATGAATAGATTTTAAGATTGTAGGAGATGCTTTTTATCGAGCGACTACTTTGGAAGATCATTTTAGTCGGGTGAGGGAGGATTGCATCTTGGGTTAGTTGAGAGAAATCGGGCTGTTACATAAGTTTCAATGTATGGTTTAATGCGTTGGATTACTAAGTTAGTGACTTCGGTACTTAGAATTTTGTTTGATCGTCGCTATATAGCTGAAATATTGCTGAACGCGACACTAAACCTTAATTCTCTCTCTCTCTCTCTCCTAATGGCCGGAACGGAATGGGTTAGAGCCAAACACTGTTATGCTATTTAACGGACCAGTTCGCCAAAAATCATTTGGCTTGGTTCCCCATATGCAAAATTGTGTCCATGATCCTTGATCTTTTTTCATTTAAATATTTATGTCTCTCTCTTAATATTTGACGAAACTTCAAATTGTTATTTCGTGTCGATTCTAGCCACTGCAATAAGACAACCAAACAGTAAATCGATCTGACAATGGACTTCTAATAAATCATCCTGCTCTCGCCTTGCTATCTTAAAAACTGTATGTTTCCAAAAGTGGTAAGCTGGCATCATGCGGATAGGAGTTGTAAACACTAAAATCGACTTAAAGAGCCCTATACAATTATATAGTTTGTCTGGAGACCTTAGCAATATCCGGTTACTTTCCTGTTGAGCCACTTTCGTGATACTTCTTAATCCAGATTATCACGCATTTCTGGTTTCGCCGAGACAAAACCGCAAGATCGGAATAAATTGGAATCATTGGGGCTGATTTGAATGCGGACCTGTGAGACAGCTTGATCTATGGTCGATACGAGAACGACCCCATGTACCAAAGCTAATTGACAAGGCTGTTTCCTCCCTGGGACTGACTTCGATATATCACCAAGAAGCAATAAGTGACTTGTTCGCCAGTATTCGATCTCTTTGCATTGCATTGTGTCTATTTCAATGTGGGAGATGTATATTCCGTGACGGTCGTTAGGAAAAGCCTATATCATCAGTGGCAAGATCAGATGCTGTGGCTTTGCCAAAAATTATTCTGCTGATTTATATTGTGTTATTGTATATTGGATTGTTTATTGGTGAAATTTTCACAGAGCGTTGTTGGAACCTAATTTATGTCCCGATGTAATGGGTTATGGATATTATAATTATTTTTCCTACAAACTTTTGCTTTGCTTATGTATGTATAATACACTGTGATATGCACAAGCGTCAACTCCGACATTTAGTAGACAGCCACCACCCATTAAGAATTTCGGCGTCCATAATATAACCTCATACACGTGGCAATGTTATCATGACAGTCGAAGCAGGCATACCATTGATCAAAATAATTCACAGCCAAAAGTTACGGTCAGCTCTGATGCTGAGAATACATCGAGTGTTCATATCGTCCAATCAATATTCCGACAGCACAGTTTGAAAACTGTAAATTTAAAATTATTGGGACCTGAAACGTTTAATACCTTCAGTTGTTTCAGAATTTTTAATGTCTGTTGCTCACAGAAAGAGAGAGAGAGAATTAGGGTTTAACGTCGCATTCAGCAATATTTCAGCTATATAGCGACTGTTGCTCACAGAATGAATCATCATGGTGTATGCATAATTCACATTCTTCGTCCAAGTATGTCCGTTTATAGCATTTTGGGCGTCAAATTGAGTGAAGTACCTGACGTTATCTTCTTTCTTTCAGTTGAAGGCCATTTTTCCTGGGGAAAGGAACACTGAGAGTAGCCACAAGTATTCTTACGTATTCTTTAAGAAAGAAGGCTTTGAACAGCGAGCTATGGATAAATATTTACCCGGAATAATGGCTTCAGACTCTCGATTCGCACACCTAACGCTGGCCAAATCCATATACAGATTTTTTTCCGCAAAAGCGAAGTTCGTCTACTGAATGACTTTGTGAATATGCCGACACTAACGACCCTGAACTGTTGAAAAAACTTATAGAAGCCTCTACGCCAGAAACGTATTTTAGACATATCTGATTTTGCCTCTGTTCTGCTCCAAGTCTTTCCATGCCGGTCGTTAGGAAAAGCAAATATAATCAATATCGTTTTATTCAATGGACCATTTCGCCACAAATCATTTGCCTTCGCTCCCTATATGCTGCTGTTTCGAAATACTCCATTCGACCCAAACCACAGAAAGAACGTTCATTCCTTATTTAAAGGCCGACACAATTATAGCACATGGGTGATAAATACTCTTTTTATCGAGCAACTACTTTAGAAGATCTTTTTGATAGGGTGAGGGAGGACTTTTTTAGGTTATTCGAGAGAAATCGATTTGTTGCATAAGTTTTGATGTGTGTATGTTTTAATATGTTGGATTACTAATTTATTAACTTGAATACTTATAATTTTGTTTGATCATCGCTATATAGCTCAAATATTGCTGAACGTCCCGTTAAACCTTAATTCTGTCTCTCTCTCTCCTAAATACCTATGGGTGATAAATAGGACATCACGAGCTCCAATTAAACAGGCCATTCCTCACACCTATAGTTACCTTTGTTGTTCAATGTCCATCCGCATTGTTGGTAGTGTGGTTTTATATATCAGGAGTTAAAAATCTGATTATACTCCTGTCTTAGTCAGAAGCGTTTCGATCAGGCTATAATTAGTCTGTAGAATCGGTCAGTCAGGACTGACTCTAGAATATTTATTATAAAACGAACCAGCCCCGATGTGTATTCCATGCCACGAGAAACTCGCACTTAATATTTTGATCAACTACATAGATTTTACGGTTGTTAGAGTTTCTTTTTACCGAGCAGCTACACAGCCAGAAAAAAGGCTTTGTTTCATCCCTTTCTGGATAGTAATATTCCAGTGGGACCTGCATATGGCGTATACATATCTCGCTTAGTAGCATTTGCTAGATCTTGTGTTAAATGTGATGATTTTAATCAACGTCACAAAACATTGTTGCAGAAACTTATAAAACAGGGCTATTCCACCAAGCGCTTCCACTCAAAGTTTCTCAAATTTGGCGATACATATCGCATGTTGATAGCAAAATACGAACGTAGCGTGCAAGATCTATGGCGCTACGTTTCGTAACTTGTGTCTAATTCTGCTTAACCCGGGGCTAGGGGCCGTATGAACCCATGTACTTCAAGATCCTCATGGTACTCATATGAACAGTCACAATCAAAGCGTGATTGAGATACATCATTCTTTAGATGACGACTTTACAACGAATATTATGGATTAAGAATACTGATCAGCGATACGGATTTGATATTTTTGGAACATCATGATGTCTTGCCGGCATCATTGAAAACTGTTGACCGCTTCTCTCTTGCAGGAAACAAGCCTATGTTTATGTATACTATGATTGTCTTTTTGAATTTGGTGCTAATACTGTTATATGGAATATAGAATAGGTCTTTGGATTATGGACGCGGATATTCTCTAATGGACGACGACTGGATTATGAATGACTGACTAGACGCTTGTAATCACCTTTAACATGTGATGATTTAGAGCCATCATCTTTTAACGGTGATGATTTTGCCTCATCACCCTTAAAATGTGATGACTAAATTTACTAGCATTGCTCATCACTCTTCAAAGGCGATGTCCATCATTTTTAAAGGGAATCATAAAAAAGGGTGATGGCTCTAACTCATCACCTCTTTGGGGTGTTAGTTAACACCTTTCAAGACGTTTGTTCAGTCAGTGAGAGATTAGATTTTAAATTATTTGAGAAACATCAGCTTGTTAAATAAATTGTAATTTGTGTATCATTTCATTAATATTATTGTTTTGACTATCACTTTAGATTGGTGTTGGAATGTTGACTTGTCTTGTTCGCGTACTTGAAACCAATTCTCTCTTTATTTCCTTTATACAGTTCTACCTCGATTATGTCTTGGTTTCTGAATAACAACGTCTAGTTAGACCCTCAACTAAGACTTCCCAAAGAGAATCATTTTTATACATTCGTTGTGACGAATATGGGACTATTTTTCCTATTGAGTTATCTCACTTTCCAAGGTTAAGGGACTTTAAGTGAGTGTGTAGTAGGCTTTAACGTCGTTTTCATCCTTGTTTCAGTCATATCACGACGGTGCCTACATGTGCCAGAACACGAGAGTGCTCACAGTTCCTATTACCCTGGACACTGATCAACCCAGCCAGTACAGCACCCGATCACCCATCCAAGTATTGACCGAGCTTAACGATGCTTAACTTCGGTGATCTGATGAGAACCGGTGTGTCCAACGCTATAAGCCGTAAAAGCCTTGTAGCTGAGAATTTTGCCCAGCAACATCCATCCAATTTGATAAATTTTGATAGACATTGTGATTAACTGCAAACATTTAGAATATAAGAGAAAGTTGTTACTAATTTTATGATTTTTTTATGAATATGCTTGAAAAGTATAGCGTACAGTTTTTTTAAACTCGTTTATTGTCCACAGCGTCCCACAAAGATTGGAACAACTTTCTCACATAAGCATAGATAGATGGTCTGAAATCACTGTTTGAAATTTCAGACCATCTATCTGTGCTTATCTGAGAAAATTGTTTCAATCTTTGTGGGACGCTGTGGACAATAAACTTCACTTCACAACTGTAGGCTGTACTCACCTGAACAGCCAGAAACGTTTCGATCAAGCCATGACTAGACGATGTACTCTCTAAAAAAACCTTGAGTGAACTGTTCCACTCAAGTTTGAGTGAAATGTACCTGTTCACTCAAACTTGAGTTACTTTTCACTCAACTAGAGTTAAAACCACTCAAGTTCACTCAACTTGAGTGGGATGAATTTCCACTCTTTTGCTTGAGTGAATGTCACTCAAGTTGAGTGCATTTAACTCAAGTTGAGTGAAAATCTCACTCAAGTATTGAGTGGGATGAATTTCCACTCTTACTTGATTGAAATTTCACTCAACTTTTTTTAGAGAGTAGAATCGGCCATACACGATTAACTCACGAGCATTTGCTGAAAAAAGAGCCTGTCCCAAGTGTATAGCTGAAATATTGCTGAACTTGACATTGAACCTTAATTCATTCTCTCTCTCTCTCTCTCTCCGTGTATTCCATGCCACGAAGATCTCACGGTGAAACATATTCTTATCGACTGTATACATTTTAAGATTGTAAGAGATAACTCTTATCGAGCACCAACTTTGGAAAATCTTTTTAGTCGAGTAAAAGATTTTAGATTATTTGAGAGAGATCGGTTTGTTGTATAAATTTTAATGTGTTTTCATGTTTTTAATGCATTAGTTTACACAGTTATTAACTTGAATACTTAAAATTTTGTTTGATCGTCGCTATATAGCTGAAATATTGCTGAACGCGATATTAAACCTTAATTCGCTCTCTCGCTCTCTCTTGAAAACTAGGGCTATTCCCTGTGTTTTCTGGGTTATCCAATGGAGCATGGGTCAGTCCACTTAATGTTGCCGGCTAAAAAATGCACACCAGCCTATATTTTTTCTTTGTTTTTTCTCATATTACACAATTATAACTTCAACAACACACATTATTCAAGAAGTTAATTACTTTGAGTTACCAGCAGCGGACATCCTTAATAACATGATGCACATTTTGGCGTGAATACTGATCCACAAGTCAGAGAAAACGCAAAACTATCACGGCATGTAAAACAACTGCATGCGACTCGACAATCTCACTCCGACAAGATGTTCAAGAACTCCATATTTAACCGTTGGTTAGTTTGGTAACCGCAAATATATGTTTTAATGGTTTGAGCCCTTTCGTCCGATCAGACATTTTTATGTCAGCTTCACCTGGAAGCTGAGGTGGCCGAGTGGTCTAGGCCGCTTACATTTACTACTGGCGATTTGGTGCCAAACTCTGAGGACGCGGGTTCGAGTCTCGCACGGGACTGACCCATTAAGCACTAGTATTTGTGCTTTACTGGGAAAGTGTCATCCTAAAAATAATTGGATATAAATGTTGTCTACTTTCTAAATGGCATTAGTATATATACTCTATTATTGTACAAATACGATATTTGATTGTGTTTCTTTGGTGAATGTTTCACATGGCGGCTGGGGGGGGGGGACATAATATAGTCTCATACTAGCACGTATGGATATTCCGTCTGTTGTACCTCCAAATTTTGCTATTCTTAACCATAATTATATGTCTAGCCAAGTGTTCATGCTTTCGTTCGTTCCGTCACTCAGCCATTCTTCCTCTGTATTCAACTGCATGTACAGTCCGAGAAAGCTACTCTTTATGGGCCGTACGACTCTACCAGGCATTTTAATAGCCGATTGAATTTTCCAAACGTACGGACAAATCATTTCGTGTCACTCGTTATACCTCAGTTGCTGACAGCAAAGAAACCGTTCGCCGAACTCCATGAAGACAGGGGGCATAAAATTGGAGAGGGTTTTTCTTTTTTGCTGAATAGAGCCGTAAGACCCGTGCAGCGAAGTCTTCCGGGTCTGGTTTTCAACTCTCAATACGCAGATTTGTATTCAAATAATCCCTCCATTAGTCCACCTCTTGGAATTCGTATGAAACGACATTAGATGGAACTGAAATCAAGGTAATAAATAAGCTAAATTCTAAAGATATATTTTGTATCATTTAGAAAGTGATCGTATAAGAGTATTTTCGTTATTTTGGGATAACACTATCTTAGAATAGCACAAATTCTAGTGCTGAAAATTTGGTCGAGTCCCGTGCGGGATTCGAACCAGCGACCCCAGAGTCAGGCACCTAATCGCCAGTACTGTATGACGGCGATCTAAACCACTCGGCCAACGGGCCTCCCACTAAAATAGGAGGTAGCAGGCCGGTAGTCTTGAAAGCGAACATACAGTACCCCTCTGATGATCGTAATGACACAGCTCCCAAAGCTGAATAGATATATTTTTTATCATTTAGAAAGTCATCGTATAACAGTATTTTCGTTAGTTTGGGATAACACTATCTTAGAATAGCACAAATTCTAGTGCTGAAAATTTGGTCGAGTCCCGTGCCGGATTCGAACCAGCGACCCCAGAGTCAGGCACCTAATCGCCAGCACTGTATGAAGGCGATCTAAACCACTCGGCCAACGGGCCTCCCACTAAAATATGAGGTAGCAGACCGGTAGTCTTGAAAGCGAACATTCAGTACCCCTCTGATGATCGTAATGACACAAATCCCAAAGCTGCATAGATATATTTTTTATCATTTAGAAAGTGATCGTATAACAGTATTTTCGTTATTTTGGGATAACACTATCTTAGAATAGCACAAATTCTAGTGCTGAAAATTTGGTCGAGTCCCGTGCGGGATTCGAACCAGCGACCCCAGAGTCAGGCACCTAATCGCCAGACTGTATGACAGCGATCTAAACCACTCGGCCAACGGGCCTCCCACTAAAATAGGAGGTAGCAGACCGGTAGTCTTGAAAGCGAACATACAGTACCCCTCTGATGATCGTAATGACACAGCTCCCAAAGCTGAATAGATATATTTTTTATCATTTAGAAAGTGATCGTATAACAGTATTTTCGTTATTTTGGGATAACACTATCTTAGAATAGCACAAATTCTAGTGCTGAAAATTTGGTCGAGTCCCGTGCGGGATTCGAACCAGCGACCCCAGAGTCAGGCACCTAATCGCCAGCACTGTATGACGGCGATCTAAATCACTCGGCCAACGGGCCTCCCACTAAAATAGGAGGTAGCAGACCGGTAGTCTTGAAAGCGAAGTATGGTTTACGTTTTGAAATATACATGGACCCTTCTAAAGAATATTGTTTGATCACCAATTAACGTTCTTACCGCATATCAATTGCTTGGAATCTAAGTGCACAAAAGCTCTTGATTTGTTGAAGGTAGCTGCCAGCTATAAGTGGGGAGATCAGCAGACGCTTCTCCATTTATATCGACCACTTATGCGTTCTAAACATGATTATGGCTCTATTGTTCACAACGGTGCAAGTAAATCAAACTTGGCAAGGCTCGATCCTATTCTCCATCAGTAGATGCGAGTGTGGAGCGGTCGGAAACAGCGCGACAAAGAACACTTTGTACATAATTGACTGTATTACAAGCTTTCGGGCAGAACTTTCCTCATCATCAGGTCATTCATGGCAAACTGCAACTACGGAAAACAACATCCAAGATTTTATAGCATGGTGTGAGTATACCCAAGCTGTGTCTTCATTAAGATCAAACAATACATAATTCAAACAAGATTACAGTTTAGTAGCATTAAAAAAAAGCCCATGTGAACAATAGACGTGACAATATTTCAAAACAACTATACGAACTAGTCACATTCTTTATACATGCAAAGTAGGGGTAAAACAACGTACATGCCCATGACAAAACAAGTTCAAGAAGTTAGAGTAGAAATCACAATGTGTTTTAAGCATTCAGATATTAAACAAATAGATGGGGACAGGAGAAATCGTATTGTTCAAGTAGGGTTTACGTTTGGAAATATACACGGGCCCTTTTATTTTCAGTTTAGTCTGTCCGTTTATAATCTAAGATAGTTCATGCAAGTGATTGGGATTCTGTCCAGATGATAAACGGTGTTAACCCACGGCAGAATATTTAGATTTAGATACATTGTGTTCATCAAGTCTTTCTGATATATGGCGATAAGTTTCCCCAATATAGCTAGCAGAACGCTCTCCACATTTAGTTCATATACAACATTAGCTCGTAAGTTCCTATCTTCTTTTTCTTTAAAAGGGAAGAATGACGATACATTACATAAGTGCCTTGGACAAGGATTATATCAACACATGGTATAAGTCTATTCATTGAGTGCAGTTCTTTGTGTAACTGAGTTAAGATAGGTCCGAGGAAGGGCAGTCCGATATAAACTTTCTTTTTGTCTGGTCCGAATTGTTTCGCTTTCTCCTTTTATGGTGTAAATTGTTTGCTCAAAAACTGGGCTATGGTTCTGTCAACGATGTATTCAGGGTATTCATTTCGTTGTTTGCAACCCGTATTCACACGATGCCAACTTGGAAACACTAAAATCGACTTAAAGAGTCCTATAGCAATTATATAGCTCCTCTGGAGTTCTTGGCAATATCCGGTTATTTTCCTGTTGCTGAACGCGACGTTAAACCTTAATTCTCTCTTCCTTTTTTATTCTATTGAGCCACTTTCAGGATATTTCTTAATCCAGATCATCAGGCATTTCTGGTTTGGCCGAGACAAAACCGCGCGATTGGAATAAATAGGAATCATCGGGGCTGATTTGAACGCGGACCTGTGAGACAGCTTAATCTATGGTCGATACGAGAGCGACCTCATGTACCAAAGCTAATTGACAAGGCTGTATCCTCCCCGGGACTAATTTCAATATATCACCAAGAAGCAATAAGGGACTTGTTCGCCAGTATTCAATCTCTTTGTCTTGCATGGTATCTACTCCTTTTTAGGAAACAAAGTCAGATTCCGTGTTGGTCGTTAGGAAGAGCAGATGTTATCAGAGGCAAAATCTCTCTTGTTGGGGTATGCGAGAAATGACTAGTATTCTGCTGAATTATTATTGGGCTAATAAGATATTGGATTGTTTATACTTTGGTGAAATTTTCACAGAGGCAAAATTTATCTTGTTGGGCTATGCGAGAAAATACTAGTATTCTGTTGAACTACTATTGTGCTAATAGGATATTGGATTGCTTATATCCCGATATAGTCGGTTATGGATATTATAATTATATTCCTCCAAACTTGCTTTGCTGATGTAGGTTCGTCGTGATATGACTGAAATAATGTTGAAAGCTACGTTAAATCCTGTTCACTCACTCACCCTTGCTGATGTAGGTATAATACACCGTGATATACACTATACAGAAGCGTCTAATCCGACATTCAGAAGACAGCCGCTACCCATCAATTACTTTCGAAAATCTATTTTGTCGGGTGAAGGAGGATTGCATCTTCGGTTATTTGAGAAAAATCGGGCTGTTACATAAGTTTTAATGTGTGTATGTTTTAATGCGTTGGAGTACTAAGTTAGTGACTCGAGTGCTTAGAATTTGGTTTGATCGTCGCTATATAGCTGAAATATTGCTGAACGCGACATTAAACCTGAATTCTCTCTCTCCTTACTTCCACGTCCATAATAGGTCCTCATACACGTGACCCTATAAGCATCACGAGAGAGAGAGAGAGAGAATTAAGGTTTAACGTCGCGTTCAGCAAAATATCAGATATAGCGACGATCAAACATAATTCTAAGTACTCAAGCCAATTACAAGCATCTAGTCCGTCATTCATAATTCAGTCTTCGTCCATTAGAGAATATCCGCGTCCATAATCCAAAGACCTATTCCATATAACAGTATTAGCACCAAATTCAAAAAGACATTCATAGTATACATAACTTAGTAACCCAACACATTAAAACATACACACATTAAAACTTAAGCAACAAAAGATTTCTCTCAAATAACCCAAGACAAGATTTCTCTCAAAAGACACAGTCCTCCCCCACCCGACTAAAAAGATCTTCCAAAGTAGTCGCTCGATAAAAAGAATCTCTTAAAATCTATACAGTCGATAAGAATATGTTTCACTGTGAGATGTTTGTGGCTTGGAATACACCTTGGGACTCATTTGGGATCGCCTGATCATGGCTTGTTCGAAACGTTTCTGGCTGTTCACATGCGTATAGCCTACAGTGTCTTTTGAACTCATGAAGTTTGTTATTATTCACAGCATCCCATAAAGATTGAAACAATCCTCTCACATAAGTACAGATAGAGGGTACGAAATCGCTATATGGGATTCCAACAGGATCAGCCTCATTATCCGGGGCTGCCTTAGTCATTCTATCAGCCTCAGTATTTCCTTTGATGCCAACGTGACTAGATGTCAGCCCGATGATTCTTATTGATCTGCCTTACATCAAGGTGTCCCACAAGTTCGCGTTCCCATCTTTGAATTAGCGAGAGGGAGAATATAACTGTGATTTGGGTTTGGCCAGAGGTTGAAAGTGAAAGACTGAAGAATATATATTTTGTAGGTAATCTCGTAAGGTAAGCTTGAAACAGCTGTACCGGACATTTCTTCGAACTTTTATTTTCATGTGCCCTGGTCGAAAGAGGTTCTGTATTTCGAAGCTTTGGCCCACCCATGAATGTTTTTGAAACATTTTATGTGTTCTAAATAACGCCTCCCATCCTCCTCAACATGAATCTCCGTTAAAACTTAGAAGAATTAAACTAGCACTGCAATATATCGCACAATTGTGATCTAATCCCTCAAATCCTGCATATAACTGTGTTCTCAACCTTCAATACGTAGATTTTTATTTTAAAAAACCTCCATTATTCATCCCCTTGGAATTAGCATGAAACCAAAAATTTTAGCAGCTTGTATTAAGCTTAGTCAAATTTTGCCTAACAAGCTCTCACCAATTTCACCATGGCAGTTCGCCAGACCAGTAATAGATATTACAATGACGAAATATAAAAGGCTGACACGAGCCATCTCGTGTATACACACGAATTTGGTCTATCGAAAGAAAAATACAGATCGCACCAAGCTATTTTTCCGATGGTTCTAAAGATGGCGAGAGAGTAGCGTGTGCTACTATCTTGAACATTCTGCACTTATATGATTAGATTTGATCAACAGATTGATATTGCGTTTTGTTGGTTGCCTAGTCATGTTGACATCAAATGTAATACTGAGGTTGATAAAATGGCTAAGGCAGCCCTAGATAATGAGGTTGATTCTATTGGAATTCTGTTGAAAAAGAGAATTAAGGTTGAATGCGAAGTTAAATCTTAATTCTCTCTCTCTCTCATATAGCGATTTCAGACCCTCTATCTGTATTTATGTGAAAAAGCTGTTTTAATCTTTATGGGATGCTGTGAATAATAACAAACATCAGGAGTTCAAAAAAACTGTAGGCTATACTCATCTGAACAGCCAGAAACGTTTGGATCAAGCCAAGATCAGGCGATGTAGAATCGGCCTTACACGATTAACTCACGAACATTTACTAAAGAAAGGAACCAGCCCCAACGTTTCCATGCCACGAAGATCTCAAAGTGAAACATATTCTGATAGATTTTAAGATTGTAAGAGATTCGTTTTATCAAGCAGCTACTCTAGAAAATCTGTTTAGTTTGGTAAAAAAGACTGTAGTTTAGGTTATTTGAAAGCAATCGGTTTGCTGTACAAGATTTAATGTATGTGCATGTCTTTTGGTGCGTTGTGTTGATTACTTCTGGATTGCTGGGTTGTTGACTGTTTTTGAATTGATTACTTAGAATTTTGTTTGATCGTCGCTATATAGCTGAAATATTGCTGAATGCGACATTAAACCTTAATTGTCTCGCTCTCTCCATTTTTTGTTAGAATACATGGAATTTTGCTTGATTGTCTCTATATAAAAGAAATATTGCTGAACGAGACATTAAACCTTAATTCTCTCTCGCTCTCTCTCACTCTCATCCTCATTAACTTTGTGTTCGAAATAGCTGATTGAAAGGGATCTGTTTCTTGATCCACAAGCCAAAATTAATTCCCATTGGCCAAAAATATGGTGTTCAATAAAACAGAAGGGGAAGAGTTGCCTAGGAAGCCGTTATCTCATAAATAATATTTTTGGTCAGTGGTTATTATACTGGCTTTTAAACCTGCAAACTTTGATTCACACAAGGAGTTACGTGGACGCCCATTCAAGTTAAGATGGCGCTGAATAGACTGAATGAGCGAGAAAACACCTTTGTATTCCCGGTCATCCTCGTTTCTTAACGCGGCAACAAAATGAGACAACACTAAATTTATTTCCTCTACCGTAAGCATTAATATGAGCGGTTTATCTGTCGGAATTTCCATTAAGTTTGCATTGATACCGCCGTGTACCAATGGCGTATTGTTCAGTAGCTCAGAACGCCAACTGGATAACACTTGTGATAATGAGCGACCCGGCAAGACTTCCTTAAACCAGAGGTAGAAAAATAAATGTGAGCTGAAGAGAGAACGAGAAATTTATGGCAATAAAGACAAAGCTATGCAGCAGTTGCGAGAAGAGCAGAAAAGCCAAAGGAGAGGACCTTTAATTAAACGTCCATAATGGCTAAGTTGACACTCTATTTCCTAGCCTGTGTGGTCTTGTGTATTTACATTTCTTTACATAGACTAAACATGGTCGAGTCTCCAACCCTCCTTCAATGGATGAAACTTTTTTCAAAGAAGCGGATAAAAATAAATTTGAATTGCGGCAATATACACGTTTTGATTCTTATGCTTTGGAAAGGCTACAGGCGGCTCTTCAATACTTGTTAAAATGGGTATTTTACATAGTCCTATTAATATAAATACGGATTTACAAGCTGTAGCTGTTCGTCTTACTTTGAATTCTGTATTCACATTATGCACGGTGTGCATACCTTCTTCTGGGGGTCTTGGTGAACTTCAGAATCTTTACCATCAGCTCCCCAAATCTGGTTTATTGATGGGTGATTTTAACGTCCGTAGTAAGTTTTGGGATACTGAAGAGAACTGTAAAGGAAAAACTCTTGAAACTCTTATACCAAATAATTCTTTGTGTATTTTTAATGACAGATATCTATTGCTGAACAGGTTCCATGAGCTGAGGACAAATGTGTATAAGAACCGATTTTGCGACCTTTCCATACTTGAATAATATACTTGGTCTGTTCATGATGAACTGTGTGGAAGTGATCACTTTCCCACTGTTTTAAAAGCTGTTCATTCAGCTGATGACCCTCCTTTTTCAAGATATGATTTTAAGAAAGCAAATTGACTTGATTTTTGGTACGCTTTGTACTACAAACGGACTCTTTACAGTTATTCTCAGATATGCTGATTGAAATTGCTAATCAAACCATACCCACATCCTCAGGAGTTGAACATACTAAAAGAACCATGGTTTAACGATGACTGTAGAGATGCAAGGATGTGTAGGAAGAAAGCCGAACGGTGCTTCCGCCGGCACCCTATTATCTGAAAATTTGAAAGATCTCAGAGTTGCTAGAAGTAAAGCTCGCAGAACCATGAAACAACAAACGTGATTCTTGGAAAAATTATGTTTCTAAAATCGATAAACATACTCCTGTAACAAACGTATGGAACATGATACACAAAATTAAAGGTAAAAACTCCAAGTCCACTATTCATCATCTCAATGAATCAACTGATAACTGGCAGAGTGGAAATTGCAAACAAGTTAGGCGAAATAATTACCAAAAACTCTTCGTCAGATTTTCCTCTAATAACTTTGCTTTCAATGTACGAACTTCACGCTTCTCTCGCGAAAGCAAACGATTCTGCTGCAGGCCCTGATATTATTCATTATCGACTTTCAAATTATCTACCGCAATCTTCTCTAGCAACCCTACTACTCCTCATGAACCGACTTTGGGTGACAGAAGACTTTCCACCTTCATTGCATAATACCATTGTTGTTCCAGTCCCAAAACCTGGCCATAACCATACAGACCTCGGTAATTATCGCCCGATTTCACGGACTAGCTGTGTTTGTAAAACAGTGGAACGCATCTTAAATGATCGCTTTGTTCGGTACCTTGAAATTGAAAAGAAACTTACTGATATTCAAGCTGGTTTCCGTAAAAATAGAAGTACCATTGGTGAAGGCAGTTGCCAACTATAAGTAGGGAGGAGATCAGCAAACACTTCTCCATTTATATCGATCACTTATTCGTTTTAAGCTTGATTATGGCTCTATTGTTTACAACGGTGCAAGCAAGTCTAACTTGGCAAAGCTAGATCCTATTCTCCACCAAGGACTAAGAGTTTCGACCAAGCCATGACCAGGCGATGAAGAATCGTCCATACACTCACGAACATTTAGTAAAAAGGAAACCATCCCCATTGTGTATTCCATGCCCCGAAGTTCTCACAGTGAAACATATTCTGATGGACTGTATAGATTTTAAGATTGTAAGAGACTCTTTTTATCAAGCAGCTATTTTAGTAGATCTTTCTAGTCTGGTAAAAGAAGATTATGTTAGGTTGACAGAAATCGGTGGTTGTATAAATTTAAATGTATGTATATTATTTTGGTGTGTTATGTTGATTACTTTTGGATTGCTATGTGCTACGTTATTAACTTGTTTTTTGTTGAAATACTTATAATTTGTTTTGACGTTGCAATGAAATATTGCTGAGCCCGACGTTAAACCTTAATTCTCTCTCTCTTTCCTATTTCCATCATTAACTAGCCCATGATGAATATAAGAAGGGAAATAAGAATCTTTGCATTAATTCTCTCTCTCTCTACTCCATTTAAGAACGAACCAGATATACACATTTTGTGCGAATAACTCTAATTTTGTACCGTTTCAGTAATTGACGGACGTATAGTTTACTCACGGATTGAACAATCCCACCCACATTCATCCTCCTGGGTGGCATGAAGGCCAGCGCCTCGGCAATAGCAACGTTTTCCGGATGCAGGAAGTCCAGTTCTTTGCTCGCACGGGTTGGAGATTCTTGATGTGGAAATACTGTGAAGAAATAAATGTTTGTTCTACATTGCAGAAAACCTTATGATATGGTTTAAGAATGCGACGTACAGTTACGAAGTAGGTGTTACTTTTCAGTTGCTGAACGTGACGTTAAACCTTAATTCTCTCTCTCTCTCTCTCTCTCTCTCTCTCTCGCGCTCTCTCTCTTTATTTGGCTCTCATTTGCAAATTGTCCGGTAATAAGTCAGTGAGTGAGTCAGTCCATCCGAATCCTTTCGTTGGCAAAATAAGAAGAACCGTTGACATTAGAACCTTGATTTTTGGCATGAAGGTGCAATAGGAGACTGTTACCAACAAGTTCTGAGCTGACCTACTTTTGATGAAAATTTCTGGCGATTTTTGATGAAAATCACTGGGGGGTGGGGATTTCCAAGAGTTGAGTTCGCGTCGGAGTCCTAATGCCTACCCTACTTCGTAGGTCCTGTGATGTTAGTCACACTGCTCATGTTAAGAAAGCTTTCTAAAATAATATTCATTCGAGTTTATTGAAACGTCACGACCTGCACATCAATATCCACATGGATTCTGTGTTCTCTGGTAATACCTGAAAGTTAATCAACTAAAGTTTTGATTGTTTGAGGAACTCCACTAATTCTATAATAACATCCCCCTTTTTTCTTTGTTTTCTTCTCCTCTTTCCATTTCTTTTCCTCATTCAATTCTGTCCCCTTTTCACTACTACACCCAGTAGATCACACAATTCCTCATAAAATTTACATTCTTTGTGATCATTCCCCGTTTGTCGGTCGTGATCTTCGATCTTTCGGAAAGCATTGTTTAATGTTTTCCACTTCCCCTCCACCTGTTCCCCCCGCACCAAGTATCCCTTCTCCCTCAAACACCCTGCTAACATTTCCCAAAAGGCTTGTTATATAGCTGAAATATTGTTGAACGCGATATTAAACGTTAATTCTCACTCACTCTCTCTCTCTCTCTCTCTTAGTCATTGTATTGCTGCTCAAATCTTTCTGGTTCTCCTTGAATAGTGAAAGCATCAATTTGATGCTGGCATCACACCACAGAAACTTAGAATTAATATCTTGCGTGTTTTGATTCTTTGAGGAACTCTCTCAAAATTTCCATTTTATCGTCATGCATTTTTTAAGGAGGTTCACCGTAATAGTACGGTTTTTGTGTACCTCCTCTTTGAAACACTTCATCTCATCCACTAATTCTATAATAACACCCCCTTTCTTTCCTTTGTATTCTTCTCCTCTTTCCCCTTTTCCCCCTCTTTCAATTCTATCCCCTTTTCACAACTGCAAACCGCAAACCGAAGTTGGTTAAACATTCGGCCTGTCACCCAGTAGATCACGCAATTCCTCATAAAATTCACATTCCGTGTGATCATTCCCCGTTTGTCGGTTGTGATTTTCGACCTTTAGGAAAGCACTGTTTAGTGTTTTCCACTTAGCCTCCACCTGTTCCCCCCGCACCAAGTATCCCTTCTCCCTCAAACACCGTGCTAACATTTCCCAAAAGTCTTATTATATAGCTGAAATATTGCCGAACGCGACATTAAACATTAATTCTCTCTCTCTCTCTCTCTCTCTCTCTCTCTCTCTTAGTCTTTGTATTGCTGCTAAAATCTTTCTGGTTCTCCTTGAATAGTGAAAGTATCAATTTGATGCTGGCATCACACCACAGAAACTTAGTATTAATATCTTGCGAGTTTTGATTGTTTGAGGAACTCTCTCAAAATTTCCATTTTATCGTCATGCATTTTTTTAGGAGGTTCACCGTAATAGCACGGTTTTTGTGTACCTCCTCTTTGAAACACTTCATCTCATCCACTAATTCTATAATAACACCCCCTTTCTTCCCTTTGTTTTCTTCTCCTCTTTCCCCTTTTTTCCTCTTTCAATTCTATCCCCTTTTCACAACTGCAAACCGCAAACCGAAATTGGTTAAACATTCGGTCTGTCACCCAGTAGATCACACAATTCCTCATAAAATTTACATTCTTTGTGATCATTCCCCGTTTGTCGGTTGTGATCTTCGACCTTTCGGAAAGCACTGTTTAGTGTTTTCCACTTCCCCTCCACCTGTTTCTCACGCACCAAGTATCTCTTCTCCCTCAAACACCCTGCTAACATTTCCCAAAAGGCTTGTTATATAGCTGAAATATTGTTGAACGATTGTTGAACGTCTCTTAGTCATCGTATTGCTGCTAAAATCTTTCTGGTTCTCCTTGAATAGTGAAAGCATCAATTTGATGCTGGCATCACACCACAGAAACTTAGTATTAATATCTTGCGAACCTGTTGAAAGCAAAAAAAAATGTATGAATATCCGAAAATCTGTCTTGTCTATATCCGAAAATCAGTAAAATCGTTATGTTATAAGGGCTGTTCTAGAAAAAAAAGTTATTTTCTTTTTGCGGGGGCAACTATAAGTTAAAAAAAACTATCGGTTAAACTCATTTTAGCAATCAAAGGCTATAATTGAACAGTGTAGAATCGGCCATTCATGAGTGGGTCGCCAACATTTATCAAAACATGAACCAGCCCCGATGCCATGGGAAACTCAGTTAAATTATTTTGATCAACTGTATAGATTTTAAGGTTATACAAGATTCTGTGCACGGAACACCTAGTTTAATAAAATTTTCAGCAGTCAGGTGAGAGAAGATTTGATTTTAAGTTGAGAGAAATCAGTTTACATAAATTTTAATATATATACCAAATAATGCGCTGTGTTTATCATTTTTAGATTGGTGTTGTATTGTAGAGTTGTCTTGTGATAGCTTGTAAGCCAATTTCAACAGGAGTTCAATTGAACGCAAGGTAACGCCCTAAAACATAAATAGTAGACAAAAACATGATTAAGCCTCAAAGAGAAGAAATGGGGAGAAAATAGCCTTGGAGAAAAATTTGGATTATGGTATGTGCAATAAAGGAAGTCATCAGATCAGCTGATCAATGACGTGATAGTAATAGGATCATTCTAATAATAACAGTACGTGTTTCAGGAAACCATGCACCCCACAATGAATGGTTTCAGGACCTTCATACTGGCTCCAATTCTTTACAGTGAAGAAATTATATACCAGTTTGTGTTATTTCAAGGATCGTACATGACCTGATAAGATGCGTTCAGGGAAGTGAATACCAAATGGAATTGTTTTCTAAAATCAAGGGGCATATCTCCGGAAAAGAAAATGTTGAAAGGGTCACATGCACATTTCACATGGTGATGATGTGTTCCAAATTCAAAAAACAATCTAGCCAAATCTCTGACGAGTCCCATTTACAAGATAAGGTAGCAGATGGAAGTGTTTTTTTCGACGATCAAGGGATATAACAGAGCAGAGTCAGAGCAGATCTATACTACAATCCCTCATCAGGACCTTATTGACCGTCTAAGTTCATTAATAGTATCTGTGTTCAAGAAAACTGATCGTAGATATATTAATGTCGGAAGCCATAAAGCATTCTTTAGCTCGACTACATACAAGAGATATCATTCATGGGATGTTTCTTTGTTTATAGAGTTGCTTGAATTTCTCATTAAAAATATCTATGTGAAATTTGGCAACACAATATATCAGCAGCATATAGGTATTCCAATGGGTACTAATTGTGCACCCCTGTTGGCGACCTGTATCTGTTCTCTTATGAATATGATTATATGCAGGCGCTTTCAAAAACCGATCCATTCAAAGCCCGTTCCTTCTCATTCACCAAACGCTATATAGACGATCTTCTCGCTGTGGATAATCGCTATATAAATGACGCAGTGAAGGATATATATCCACCTTCACTGGATTTGAAGGAAACTACAGATAGCCCTACAGGCACATCTTATTTAGATCTATATCTCTATAAAAATGAAGCGGGCATTCTCTCTCGTCGACTTTATGACAAAAGAGATGATTACAATTTCGACATCGTAAACTATCCCTTTCTGGACAGTAATATTCCAGTGGGACCTGCATATGGCGTATACATATCTCGCCTAGTAGCATTTGCTTGATCCTGTGTTAAATGTTACGATTTTAATCAACGTCACAAAACATTGTTGCAGAAACTTATAAAACAGGGCTATTCCACCAAGCGCCTCCACTCAAAGTTTCTCAAATTTGGCGTTACATATCGCATGCTGATAGCAAAATACGAAAGTAGCGTGCAAGATCTATAGCGCTACGTTTCGTAACTTGTGTCTAATTCCGCTTAACCCGGGGCTAGGGGCCGTATGAACCCATGTACTTCAAGATCCTCATGGTACTCATATGAAAAGGCACAATCAAAGCGTGACTGAGATACATCTTTTTTTTAGATGACGACTCTATAACGAATATTATGGATTAAGAATACTGATCAGCGATACGGATTTGATATTTTTGGAACATCATGATGTCTTGCCGGCATCATTGAAAACTGTTGACCGCTTCTCTCTTGCAGGAAACAAGCCTATGCTTATGTATACTATGATTGTCTTTTTGAATTTGGTGCTAATACTGTTATGTGGAAAATGGAATAGGTCTTTGGATTATGGACGCGGATATTCTCTAATGGACGACGGCTGGATTATGAATGACGGACTAGACGCTTGTAATCTTCCCATAGTGAAGGTAAGACGTTTGTGAACCCGCGGTTGTTGTTGTTGTTGTTTAGAAAAATGGCTCAAAATGGCATAGCCCTGGACATTATTCCCCAGTTGAGACTTAATTACAAGAGTATAATTTACTCCGTATTATCGCCTATGTTAATAAACTTGTCACACAATTTCTGAAAAGAAAGGCTTTGACTTGGTCATTTCAATTCCAGACATACAATTGATTGAAGGGTCCTGAACACAAGCTGTACATGTTGGTTGTAACACACCTTTACAGGAGGACTGCTTCCCTGTTTACCTGAGCTTGCCTCTCGACATCCCCCAACATATATAAATTACTAGTTGATTTAAGAAGGTAATTCAAGATTTTGTCATATCTTTCCATTTGTAGAACTTCAACAAGTCATTATTTTGGACATTGTTTTATTATATTATGTTTATTAACACCTATATGCGATGTTGCGGAGTAAAATCTTCTTTAGTTATCAAGCCTCTAAATGGGGAATAATATCCTGGACTTCGCTATTTTGGGCCATTTTTTTAAACAACAAGCATGGGTTCACTATGGCCTTGAAATATGGCAAATTTCTAAGGAATCTAGCAAAATGAGTTGTTTCCAGAAGAGAAGGCAGCAGACTGAAGTTTTGTTTTGACAATCAATTGGCATAACCCAGAATAAACCTTGGAACAGGTCCAAAATCTACCAAAACACTTGACGAGTTGAAATGTCACATGCACATCTTCACATGTTGACAAGATAAACAGGAAGTGCTAGTTCCGTCAGTTGGATGGTTAACAGGTTCAAAATCGACAAACAAGAAGTGGCAATCACATGGTCTGATTGGGTTTTTGGTACTGTGCCTGTTCCCCGTATATTATTCATTATTTTGATGGATGCTATGGATAATAACAAACTTCACGAGATCAAGAAACTGCAGTCTATACTCATCTGAACAGCCAGAAACGTTTCGATCAAGCCATGATTACACCATACACGATTAACTTATGAGCATTTGCTGAAAAAAAGAGCCAGTCTCAAGGTATATTCCATGCCACGAAGATCTCACGGTGAAACATTCTTGTCGACTGTATAGATTTTAAGATTGTAAGAGATAACTTTTATCGAGCGGCTACTTTGGAGGATCTTTTTGGTCGAGTAAAAGAAGATTGTTTTTTAGATTATTTGAGAGAGATCGATTTGTTGTATAAATATAAATGTATTTACATGTTTTTAATGCATTAGTTGATCGTCGCTATATAGCTGAAATATTGCTGAACGCGACATTAAACCTTAATTCTCTCTCTCCTATTTTGATTTATTATATTGATTGGCTATATGTCCGCAGGATTTTGTAGCAACGCAATGTTTCATTTAGGAGATGGTAGATGGGGTAATGTTATGATGTGAACTTTCACAATAAGGTTATGACCTCGGGATGGGATGATGCTTTGAGATATAAAGGGTGGGACGAAAGAGTCTCTGAATCGGTAGTGGCTATTACATACTACCTTTAATCTGATGCAGGCCGCTTTCACAATATGGAGTAGACGGAAACTTATGTGATAGAGGCAGGTGCACCACTTGGGTGCAATGGTAGTGAATGAACATGTATGAACATGCCTTGTCATTTGAACATTACAGAAGAGCTACAAACTGCTCTTCTGTAGAAATTTTGGCGAGGGAAATATATGCGAGTGAATGTAGACTACGCGGTGTCAATTTAAGAACGAAGGGAGGGAGTTGTAGCTCCCCAAAAACCGGGAGCTGTGGTAATGGAGCGTGATCATTCTCCTCATACAGCTACATGTACCTTAAATTTAAGCATTGGAACAGAGGATAAATTCAATACGGTACTCAGAGGTTGTTCAGTTTACCCAGGTGTTGGTCGTCGCTAAATAGCTGAAATATTGCTGAATTCTCTCTCTCCTGGTATTCACAGGTTTCACTGTAGTTAATAAGGGGTTGGGTTATGCCTAATTTAGCAGAGGCAGGGCACGAGGTTGTGTGGTGCACTATGATAAATAAGATGAAAGGTAATAATATCTTATATCATTTGTAACAGGCATGTTAGATGCAGCCTCGTCTGATCCAGGGTTAGTAGTTGCAACTGCAGGGACAGGAGCAGGCGCACGAGCAGGAACAGGTGGAATGGCCGGACCAGCATCACCAGATGGACTAGCAATACCTGCAGACCTGGTCCAACTTGGAAAATAAAAATCAAAACAATACATGAATGGTATTAGGTACTCATATAATGACCTTACCACCAGACTAATTAATTTTTGTGATTCGTGTGCTGGGAGTTATCTCCCCTATCTCTTGTGCTCTCTGTATGTATTATATGGGAATTGTCATTTCAAATGTCACTAATGTGTCCACTCTTTAATCTTTTGTGTAATATGTTGCCTTTATTTAGCCTGGCCTGTTTGGCATAATGAAGCAATAAATGTTGATTCTGATTCTGAATATATTTCCTCAAATTTTAATGGATTACAAGCGTCTAGTCCGTCATTCATAATTCAGCCGTCGTCCATTAGAGAATATCCGCGTCTATAATCCAAAGACCTATTCCATATAACAGTATTAGCACCAAATTCAAAAAGACAATCATAGTAAACATAAACATAGGCTTGTTGTAATGTTAGGTATAGGCTAGATCACATGTAATGTACTATCAGTGAACATTTACATGTAACATGTACAAAATAATATCCATACTATTCCACCATTTATTTTATAGTATCTATTTGTTCCTCATGCCCACTACTGAATCTTATGATGTTACTCGCCTTTCATGAAGATGCATGGAGCGCCAGATTGGTAAAATACCCCCCCCCCCACACACACACACACATTCTGAACAGAGTTCCAGCTTCAAGGACACTTCATCATCTTCATCAATTGCAGAACTAATCAGTAGAGAAGCTCCAACAATGTAATATTCAGAATTTATCATCTCGCTATGAGAACAAATAACTCCATGCAAGTATGTTGGAAATATTACAAAGGTGATATTCAGTAAAGTACTCTTCATATCGTCATTGTAATGAATAATTGTTCATTCCCTGAATTAACATTATTTCTATGAAACCGGTGATATCACAAAAACACTTTATTTTGAGTACAGTACAAGGATAACTGTACATATGATTCAGGCTGCATGGAAATAAGGACAGAGAGCTTCACAAATTCCATTTCTAATAGTCTGGAATATTCCAGATAAAAACAAATCGCTAGGTATAACATATGCTGGAGAAAAGAATTAAGTTAAGCAAAGTTTGTAAAATGACATAACAAGGTCAATATCTGTGGAATGCTACTTTTGTAAAACATAGAATTCCATCGAATAGAGCGAGCTGGAATACACACACACACATGTAAAGAAAATAAATCACAAATAAAAGTACGGTAAATGTATGTGGTTGCTTAGTCACGTTGGCATCAAAAGTAATACTGAGGCTGATAGGATGGCTAAGGCAGCCCTAGATGATGAGATTGATCCTGTTGAAATCCCATATAGCGATGTCAGGTCCTCTATCTGTACTTATGTGAGACGGCTGTTTCAATATTTATGGGATGCTGTGAATAATAACAAACTTCATGAGTTCAAAAAAACTGTAGGCTATACTCATCTGAACAGCCAGAAACGTTTCGATCAAACCATGATCAGGTGATGTAGAATCGGCCATACACGATTAACTCACGAACATTTACTAAAAAAAAGCCAGTCCCAAGGTGTGTTTCATGCCATGAAGATCTCACGGTGAAACATATTCTTATCGAATGCATAGATTTTAAGAGATGCTTTTTATCGAGCGACTACTTTGGAAGATCTTTTTAGTCGGGTGAGGGAGGATTGCATCTTAGGTTATTTCAGAGAAATCGGACTGTTACATAAGTTTTAATGTGTGTATGTTTTAATGCGTTGGATTACTAAGTTAGTGACTTGAGTCCTTAGAATTTTGTTTGCGCGTAGCTCTATAGCTGAAATATTGCTGAACGCGACATTAAACCTTAATTATCTCTCTCTCTCTCTCTCTCTCTTTGTGCACTGGTATACTCGCTAATTTGGCTTCAATATTTCTATCCAAAAAAATAAAACGTGTGTACTTTCAGTTTCTGGATTGTTATGTTTCAATATGATGAAAGTTGATCTCAGGGTGACAACAAGAATGACATTGCACATACATTCACCTTTAATTGATTTGCCTACATACAACAAACTCAAAATGGCGTGGCTTGCATCCATTCTCACTGCTTTCCTATACGGATCCTTGGAAAATGAAGAAAACAATTATAAATTGTAATTGATGATACTGCATTTTTGCACTTA
The DNA here is from genome assembly GCA_036873755.1 of Hanleya hanleyi. Classification (NCBI taxonomy): domain Eukaryota; kingdom Metazoa; phylum Mollusca; class Polyplacophora; order Lepidopleurida; family Hanleyidae; genus Hanleya; species Hanleya hanleyi. The sequence goes on along the minus strand of JAVTVY010035125.1, from coordinate 39,588 downwards.
AAGTTCAGCACTTAATTTGAATAAATTGGTTCAATAAAACATGAAAAAAGTGGCAGGTTTGGTTTATATTTTGTATTTTTATTTATGTTAATTTTTTTGTCAACTTCTTGAATTATCAGAACTAGCATTTCACAGAATTCTAATTGCAAACTTCTAGATTTATTTTAATATAAAAGAAATGCCCCCTCCCCCTCCAAAAAAAAAATCACAAAACTATGTTGGTGTAATAAAAGTTTAGCCTTTAGTACAGCTTAAAATTTATTTCCAATGCAAAGAGTATTTTCAGAACTGTACACTACCGAGTACCGTACAGTACCGTACAGTAAATATAAACATTATCGGTTGTAAATCATAGAAATTTAAAAATATTGACACATATTACCTTAAAAATGTGTTAAAAAACCTACCTTGGATGAAAAAAACACCTAAAATCTGGATAAAATGTTTAAAAAATGCCTACGAATATAACTCAACTCTGCCGACGGTGAAGCAGACGACGGAGTTGGCACAGTATTTATGGCGGTAAATCGGGGGGAAAATTGGCAAAAATCCGGGCACCGATCAGCTGATTTACAGATGTCGAGTCCTCGATCCCAACACATGCACGAATGACATCGAAGAAGCGATCATCTTCAATACTTAGTTTCCTCCACCCTGCTCCTGTCTGTGATCTTCTGTGGTGACTTCGGCATCGATTAGATGTAAACATTTTTTCAAACAAAAAAAATGCGAAATTATCAAACATGGCAAATTGCAATTCAATACCTGATGGCAAAACCCAGTCAAAAACGCTATAAACCCGGGTTAAAAGTAGCAATAATCGTGTATCAGTTGCAGTCAACAATATACACTAAATTGTGTGCCAATGAAGAAGCCTTGCTCCCTTAGTGTAACAAAACGCAAAATATCGTGAACGACTACACTTTCGCCGTTCACACCTGCCAGCTGACCGCCATCTTGTCTGGGATGTCTTCGACCTCCCCAGCAGGGAGAATTCGGGACCTCCGGGAGAGCCCCGCTCGCCAATGGATCGCTTTTCGGAATATTCTGCAGATCTCGGAGCGCCCAAAGGAAAACGCCACAATGCCGTGGAAAAGAGTAGTTATTTTTACATAAAAAAGTTGAATCGTAGAGAATAAAATATTCAAGTTTATATTGTTACACTCTTAGTCGAAGGTCAAATAAAGCAGCCACGAGTGATTGGAAATTGGCTTTTCGTCTGTTACTAGCCCATTCGCAAGATTTTAGCATGGATTTATCTAATGGTCTAAAATGTGACGCCATCATGTATATGCAACCAAAACGAATATAATCTATTGAAAGTCACAAGAAAGTGTATTCCTTCAATGTAGCATTTTAGATATACGAAGTCCACACCCAAATATATACTTCAAGTGAAAGACCGACCAAAGATCCATTCCAAATATCCATTGGCGCTGTTTATTTACACTTTTAACATAAGTGTAAAACCTGTGTTATTTGTCTCTGTGCACAAAACTTGAAAAAATGATTTTCGTCTTCACTAACGTGACATCTACAGAACTGTTTGTCCAATTTCTTTTTAGTAATATTATTAGACTAATTGTTATTTTCAAAATATTCACTTGCGAAAAAACTTAATCCTCGTCAACTATGGGGACATGGCATATTGGAAGATCATGTGATCTATAATTTTTCACACAAATATACACCTTCAACATTATTTTTAACTTGCAAACCATTTCAAACCCAGTTACGAGAACACATTTTCCCTCCGTAATCTTTCGTAATTGAAACCGAAATCTTTTGTATTTAGACAAAGTTTGTATTTATATTTCTTTCAACGATTGATCGCTTGTGCATGAATATTGTACAACATTCTCCTAATAATCTATTTAGTTCAAGAGTTTCAAAAACTTTCTCAGTTTATTTCTCTCATGTGATAAGACCAACTCTACCACATGTGGCCTATCCTGCAAAATAATCTTTTAAAAATAAATATTTGAAATATAATAGCTAACTGAGCATCTATTTCAACATCTAACTTAACATTGTTTTCCCTTTTGAGTTCGTATATCCAGTCAATACTGTAGCAATTATAGCTTCGCTTAAGCTTGCGTGAAGTCCAAACACGGCCGATCTATGTCAGGAATCAACATATGAAGAAGATAGGGTATCGGGAATTAAGCTTCAACGCATGGAACTACCCTCTCATACTCATATATCTACCCTATAGCGAAGATCTCCATAACCTATAAGAAAAGGAACTCAAGGCCATAATTTCGGTGTAACCAATAAAACCTTTTATTCACTGTTGAATATCCGTAAGGCTTGAGTAGAAATGACAGTTGTATTCGTTAGGTACCTTATGTAATTAAAGTAACATAACGCTCTTAACTGCATCGACTTGTGTGCCCCTATTAATTGTTTCCTGATAACCCACTGCTAGTCTGTTCTGAAGGTGAAGTGGGTGCATAAACGCAAGAGTAACCGCATATTTCCTCGGATGCCTCTGTAGTACCAACGGGGGTGGCTGCAGTTGAATACTTTCAACATCCACGCCTTGCCTCCGTCGGGTACCTAACTGGGACCAGCAATTAGGGGCTGCAGTTGAATACTGTCAACATCTGTACATTGCCTCCGTGGGGTACTTCACTGGGACCATTAGTGTGGGACTGCAGTTGAATACTGTTGTAAGACGCAAAGAAGTCATGGGGTTGCTCACTCAAACCTATAGGGACAGCTGCAGTTGAATAATGTCAAGACCCAATGAGTTCATGGGTTTGACCACTGATATACACACAGTATCTAAAACATCAGGTACCCAATGAATTAAATGAGTGCAAGAATAATTTTTAGCTGTATATAACTTTCAATACTCCAGAATGCTGTTAAACTGTTGTCTAGCTTCACTTAATGAGGAACTATATGAGAAACGTCTATGTAGTCCATTAATCTGAATGCAACTCCATGATTTCGTCCGATATAAATATCCTGGCTCATACAGTAAGTCAAAGCAGAGGTATGGATTTAGGGACATTTAACATCAGAATTGGTTCTACAGTTATCTGTAAATAAATATGAAGTATTGCCATACCTCAGGTTTCTGTGGCAGCTCTTTGAGAGAAGTTTTGGGTCTGTAGGAAGTCAGGAGAGTAAGATGTGAACTTGATCAAATATATGGACCAAGTCCCAGAATACTTCTTCTTTTTTAATTTGGATGGCGCTTTCAATTCATCAGAATTATGCGCGCCAGATCTTGAAATTTTTTAACTTTTTTTTGTTTTTCAGCTTTACTTTTCACATCCAATTCTCAACTTTTTTTTGATCGAACTCTTTTGTCTCTAAGTCCGTCACGTTTCTTCTTTCTCTCGGCAATTTCCGCCTCATATCGGTTGAATGATTTTTCAGGAGATTTCCGTACTAATTTTTCCGGTGTGAGAGAGCTCAAGATATCAGTTACTTCGTCGTCTGTATATTTCTGACCAGGTATCTTGACTTTGGACTTTCTCACAGCCTCCTCCGCCTCACATATCAATCCGTCCACTACTCTCTCCTTACACTTAATTACCGCTATTCCCTCCTTCCCTTCCTTCACCATGTAATCCGTCACCCCGTCCATACACCATTCCACCACGTTCTCCACCACCTCCTTCACCCCAGCTTCAACCAATTTCTCCTCCGTCATCACCACTCTCTCTTCACTCTCCACACTATCACAGTCCATATCACTACTTTCCTCAGTATGACTATCCACCTCTGTTTCCGCCTCATATACGTTTTCCTATAAGTCCCAGAATAATACAAATCTCCAGCTTTTATACACTTCAGTTCACAGCCTCGAACCCAAAATGTCGAACACAGGAAAAACGTTATATCGCTGAAACTATGCGGAGAATTTGTAGAATTGTCACTTACTGGAAACAGATAATAAATATAGTTTACACAGTTACATATTTATCAAAGTTAAGCTTTACCTTTATCACAAGTGCAAAATACAACCTAACTGGCTTGAGAGAATTTCATGAATCAAACATGGCTGACTTCGTCTGATGAAGAGTAAAATATTCAGCTGTTTTGAGCGATAACTACCGAAATACAACAAACCACAACTTGCCATGCGATGGGTGATCAAGGTAATGCATTACTTTAGCTTCGCTGAACAATTAATCCACTGTATCTCTATTATTTAAAGACATTCAGCTCAAAACCATGGCCAAATGGCACAAACGAAGTACAACAACATGCAAGTGTTATAGTGTGATTTTCTCTGAGTTTTTGTTAATTGAACTGCTTAGTCAAACAATCACGTAATCCTCCAATATTCTCCGCTTATCGTAAATATGGTTCCCTTGTTCTCGTGCTAATCAAGTATAACTATAAGCTGCTCCATTATTAGGTCACAACCCTGTTTTGATTACCATTCAACAATCAGTTGTATTGTTCCATTAACATCTCTGTATTTGTCATGTATATGTTTATTGTCTTGTTGCCGATCACCTAGCGACTTGTTGCGCCCCAACATGGATTTTGCGGCATAAAAGTCCGTGATCGAGAGTTGAGGGGTAGAAACCCAGAGGTTCGGAACTCGAACCCTGAAGGAATTGGAATTGCCAAAACTGGGCTGCTCGTGTAAACTCGTTTGTACTGTGTAATGTTTATTGAATAGAAAAACCATATACAGCGTTCGTCTTCATTCAAATCCATCCGAAATTCCAACCTTTATCACAAGTATAACTACCCATGTGCTATAAATTCGTTAGCACTCTTATTTGAGCTTAATTTTGAACTACTGTAAGGAAACACACCAGAGGAAATATTTATAGAACACAACAGATATATATTTCAACAATTTAACAATACATATCATGTGCAAATGTAACACAAGTTAAATGTTGGTCGTCTCACTACTGATTATATTAGTCAGAAAAACTAAACAGGGAAGGCTTCATCGTTCAGCAAGAATCGCTTCGATCAAGCCATGATCAGGCGATGAATCGGCCATTCACGAATTAATTCAAGAACATTTACTAAAAAAGAGAACCAGCCCCAAGGTATATTCCATGTCACGGAGACCTCACTGTGAAACAAGCTGATCGACTGTATAGATTTTAAGATTGAAAGAGATTCTTTGTATCAAGCACCTACTTTAGAAGATCTCTTTAGTCGAGTAAAAGAATGTTAGGTATGTGAGGGTTTTTTTAGAGAAATCGGTTTGTTGTATAAGTTTTGAAACTTTCAAACGAGCATTATTCAAATATAACTCAATAATAGTGCCTCTGAAAATGGCCGCCTATAAAAACTCTTATATAACGATCATTAATTGGAATAGTGTTTGAAACATACCATAATTTATAAAAGCAATAGAATGTAACGAAATTGCTTTACTTCTGAAAGAAAGATAACGATATTGCCAAGAATTTAATAAAGTAGATATAATATTGGAGACCGATTAGCTTCATAAAAATCATCCATACGAAACGTACCTAAATAAACACATAAAAACTATGAACAGAATTAATCCACGTGATGCCAAAAGGGGAATCTGTACTCATATGAACAGTCACAATCAAAGCGTGACTGAGATACATCATTCTTTAGATGACGACTTTATAACGAATATTATGGATTAAGAATACTGATCAGCGATACGGATTTGATATTTTTGGAACATCATGATGTCTTGCCGGCATCATTGAAAACTGTTGACCGCTTCTCTCTTGCAGGAAACAAAACTATGTTTATGTATACTATGATTGTCTTTTTGAATTTGGTGCTAATACTGTTATATGGAATATGGAATAGGTCTTTGGATTATGGACGCGGATATTCTCTAATGGACGACGGCTGAATTATGGATGACGGACTAGACGCTTGTAATACCACAGGCCCAGCCATAACGCTTCCGTTTTTAACAAATTAATTTTGGAACCTGAGGCATAACCGAACAATTTACAAAGGTTTAAAATCTTAACAGAAAGGCGGGAGGTCAAAGTCCAAGTGAAGTCATCAGCATAAGGTTATAGATTAACTGAAAAGGAGTTGTTCGCTTTAGATGGATATTTTTACCTCCGTCTGATAGACGGAGGACTAGGAATGCAACGTGAAATCTGACGCCAAATAATTGTCATATGGGCAACCCACGATTCATGTGATTTCCAATAGGGTTTACTGTGGTTCCCGACAAAATTTTGACGCTTCCTGTTTGGACAAAAACGAAATAATGGGGAACCCTCATTGCAATGCATTTCAATGGGCCTTGCTTCTGTAGTCGGGTTCCACTTCCCATCAGAAGATTGAACAGATGGACGATGCGATTTGTTGCCGTTTTTCTGGTAAGTTTTTTGTCGCTATTTTATGTCATTACAACACAATGATTCCTAGTATACCACCGGTCATTTCTATATATCGGAAAGTATTTGTCGGCTGATGACTTATGCCGAAGCTAACCAAATAGTCCAAGTTGTTGTTGTTGTTGCATATCAAATACACGGGAGGTTTGGTTATGCACACCACTGATATCGGCAAGGCTGTAAGACCTCCCACTGAAAAGGTAATATCTTGAACAAAAGACTGACAATACAACTTCCAGCAGATCCTTTGTCAATTATATTTCGTGAGTCTTACACCAAATCGCATTCTCATGGCATCAGATTGTATATCCCCTATTGTCGTATATACCCTCTGATGTCAAAGTGGGGCTAATTGCGGCCCGCAGCTTTTCTGCGCATGACTCTCGCCCAATCAACAGCCTCCGTTACTAAATGAAGCGAACTTATTGAGATTACCGAATGGGGCCGATGATTTCCGAATAGCTCAGCGTAACTTCGGCGAGCCAATCAACATAGGCGTTGTATATTGACGAGAACGAACAGCGGCAAATCTTTGAGGGGCGCCGTGTTTGAAAAACCGGACTGGTATTTGTGATCTGTCAGTTAACTTCCATCATAAACGAGCAAGTAAATGTTCTCCGAGCCCTAGGATTTACTGCCACATATCTTGGACCTGGCGATTGCGACAGAGAAAAACTACAAGAGGGACCTTATTCATTTGTATTCTCAAGCCTCGAATTACTGTTAAACCAGGAAGAGAACCGCGATTTGCTAATTAAACACGGGAAAACCACGGCGGTTATTGTCGCCGACGAGGCTCATGCGGTGATTCGATGGTAAGTTTATAAACAGGTAAATTATATTAATAAAATAACAATAATAAATTATGGTATAAATTTTAAATAGATTACTGAAAATTGTGATAATACTGTTATTGTCATTTTTTAATTCAAAGCCAATTTATTTGATAAACATTTTTTAGTTTGAGCCAATTTAAAGAAGTTAGTTTGATAAAAAATTGCCATTTGAAAAAAAACTGAATCTATTAAATTAAATCACAGTTGCTAAACTGGAATCCGTTATTTTCAGACAAAATCTTAATATTGTTTATGGTTATAACCAGGGAAACACATTTAACTGCAGATTTCTTATTATTTAATATTTAGTACTGTGGGGAAATTAGGTCAATGATGTGTTCCGATGCATATTTCTCGTCAACCTCCTTTACTGATTGTTTTTTATTACGTACTTGTTGCACATAAATACATAATAATATATACCTTCAGATGAGTAATTTTGGCTGAGAAATTTTTAAATATTATATTTTGTGTTGACGTTGATTCGTGTTGTGTTAACCTCCCTCGCTGAGTTCAAGACCGGCGACATGAAACACAGATATCATTCGATACACATGGTCATAATATAACTTTCTGTAAGACGCACGCTTGTTGATTGTCTGGTCACATCTACCACATGCTTGATCCATTTTCCAGGGTCATTATCAATTAATGCTTACAATAGCTCTCAGCGTGAAACGGAAGGCTAGCCTGTCAAATGTTGTTTGCAATATGACCGCCCGTCTCCACGCGGTGATCAGCTGTGATGACGTAGTCAGCTGGAAAATATAACACGCTCTCTCAATGGCTAAGCAGAAAAGACGCAATGCGGCTGCGCGCCAGGCATTTGTATAGGGGTGAAGTCAGAGTCCTGTTTACCGACGGTTTGGAGGTTACAAACTCTGACGTTGGGAGAATGACCAAATCGTTGCCCTGGTTGTTCTATTTCCATTGGGGGGGGAGGGGGGGTATTTATTTTGCCTTTTGGCATGAATTTCTTGTGCATTTATAAAATATTTACCAGCATATTGTAATGAAGGATCAAATCATAGTTTATTGTTTGTCAAACCACATGTGTCTCTGTCCCAATTCCAGGCCTTCAAGTGCCTCCTATATTTCCTATATTTTCCAGTCATTCCTATATTTTCCTATATTTTACTCAAAACCTTCTCCTATATTTCCTATATTGTGACTTTTTCTCATGAAAACTTTCATCAATGCTCTGTCATGAGGAAAAACATTTCAGAATTTTTTTTTCAGAAACTTCATTCCGGAATTTTTTTTTCGCCTCGCTTCGCTCGGCAAATATCAAAACATTTCAATCTCTCTATGCTGAATCAAACAAGAGAACAGGTCGCCTGAAAGACCACCACTAGGACGTGAAAGTCATTTGATTAAACACCAGAAAACTACCAAGTTTGGAACACACAATGTAGTACAGACCTGTCTTACACTCCTTTATTTCCTGTATTTTCCTATATTTTATTCTGAAAATTCCTATATTTGAAATTTCTCTGTGAGCCACTTGCAGGCCTGCAATTCCCATTTCAATGGTTCATCTCCCAGCAGCATACATGTCAATTAACATTTCAATACACTGAATTCAAAATTATTCTTGAATCTATTCTCAAATTACCCTGAGTTAGGATACCATTCAGGTTCCAATACTATTGAGTACACGTATGCTGTGAGAACTGGTATAATGGATTACACCTTGTTGTGTATGATGAAAGAATGAAATATAATGAAGGCCATAAATATTTTCAGTAAACTGAGTTTTGATATTAATTGTATACAATTGATTCCAACATGCAGGTCATGGATTCAGCTCTTCTGATATAAGACGCAACAGGACTGTTACACAATGGATGTACTGAATGAACTTGGAAGTACCAATACAGACTATCGATTGGTTTAGCTGTGTCAGAAAGGTGTGGTATGACAGAGGTGGTGAAAATCAGAGCCAGTGATTGGCCGCATAGTATTGTGCAAACCACACGCTCCCCTCCCCCATTGTATATCAGCTGATTCCTCACGAAATAAACATTAGGACGTAGACCTGCCGTCCTGTGCCCCCATACACACTCCAAGCAATTGTTACAGGCACAGATTTCTGGAAGAACCCACCCTGTTCCCAAGGGCGTCGCTAGGGAAGTCGATTCGAAAAATCCTAAAGACGCCCATGGTTCTCCCAGTTTTTTCTGGATGGCTTTGTGCGTACAAAGGGGTACCAAGACAAAGGAATCATCCACGCGATTACAGTGAACTCACATTTACCAGTATAACTTAACCAAAAACCAGAAAGAGACTTACGAACTTGTACATAGCGATTCTTATTTACTTCTATTTATATCTCCTACTAATCTCTCATTGTTATTATTTATTTATTTATTTATTTATTTATTTATTTATTTATATACTTAGCGCTGGAAAAGATATTCAAAAAACAAAGAAATGTACCGCGAAATTCAAATAAAACATTGAGTTGATGGGCCGCGAAATCCGAATGGGAAGCGGCCCTTAAAGAGCTAATTCAGTCCCAGTGTATGTGGGATTTAAAAAGAGTGAAGGTATATAAAAAACAATTTGTGAAAGGAATTATACGATAATGTTGGTCAGATATTGGTTTTTAAGGTTTTTCGTGACCGGTTTCATGTAATTTCGCGAGCTGCCCCAGAGACAAAAAGTTCGGCAATGCCCGGTTAATTCCGTGCCATTTTCCGTAAAGTGACGTCACATCAGGGAGTCCAACATGGCCGATCCCACGAAAGACTCCTCGAGTTCATCGAGTGATGATTCGTCATCGTGTGAGTTGTTTGAGTATGAATCAGACGTGAATGAGAATACGGATTCCACTGAAGACGAGACAGTCTATGGTATCGCGCCATACCAGTTCGAACCAGAGGCGGAGGAGCCGGCTGGCCCGGTCCCGGATTTCAACGTGCAGGAAAACGCGCCAACACGTCTTGAAAACACCGACTGGTAGGTGCCAATGTTTTTTACTAGTTCTTTATATTCTCCACAATGATAATTTTTCACAGCTAGTTTCGATGATAGTTGTTGTTGTTGGTACAAATCAAGCGTCTGTTGTGGTTCGTTCAGGTTTTTGCAGGTTAGGGAAAATAACATCTCTCTCCCATGCAGTAACTCGGCGACAAATTCGGGATAAATCAATTGAATTGGCGCCAACTGGTCGGAGTGGTGTAATTCGGCTTTAAATGGTCTGGAATTGGCCAACAATGACTTTCAATAAACGTTGGTGAATTTATAAGTACCGTACGTGCACTGAGCATGTTATAGGTCAGATTTTGAATACCTAATTAGCTATCTAAACTGTAGGCAACGATTTGGTGTAAGACTCACGAAATGTAATTGACAAAGGATCTGCTGCAAGTTGTATTGTCTGTCTTTTGTCCAGGATATTACCTTTTCAATGGGAGGTCTTACACCAAAGCCTTGCCAAACTGTAAGCCTTACACTTCACTGACAAGATGACTGAAGCGAACCTTGTGGAACATTGAAAAGCTAGTTGACTGACAAGTCACGTCATGCCTATTAGCAAATTAGCACATGCAGGTTGTTGCTGAAAATACCCCCTCCCGCCCCCCCCCCAATCCAGAAACTCTGGCTGTGATAGGTGAAAATAGGTAAGGGGGCATGGCATTCCTATCACAGATTCAGCAACAACAACCTAACAAAATAGACTCCTTAGCCGATGTTTTCGGGCTAACCTCCCCCCCCCCCACCCCTGCCAATATAATGGGCCAGGATTTCAGGAGAGGTAGTCGTTTCTTATGCTTGTACTCGTAGAAGAGCAATGTAGGAAAACCGAGATGGTAAATCAGGGGAATACCATCTAAACATGACGCTATGAAAACTTCGCACAAAATGTTAGCCGATATTCTGTGATATCCCATAATAAGCCGATCACGGACTTTTCTCCCTGACATTGATTGACATTTACTTCATGGAGATAACATCGATGCGCCGCACAATCTTTTGATATTTTGTACCCCCTAAACAAAGCCAGGCGAGAGTAAACTCTTTGATTTTCACAGTTCAAGGTCTGAAAATGCCATATTTGGATACTGTTTCCCGATAATGTTTGTATATTAGTCCACGTGCTACCGTGTGTAATTACTGTGGGCGTGATTTCAACAAGCTAGCCACCTGATTGGCTAACAAATGTAGTTTCAAATTCGCATGGGATTTATATATGGCTGAATTCAGATATCAGATCTTGTGACATTATATCTGAGTTTACCGAGATTGATACAAGAGAGGCCATACTCTGATGTCCAGCATAAGAACATTACATACAGCTAGGCGCTGATCAAGAAGGGTGGTCATTTGTACCCCAAATATGGTGTGACCAGAGTATGCCCTTTTTTGATGGAACTGGACAGCAACTTCTCATAATGCAGGAGTCAAGTTCCCCCTCCTGATCATGAAGGGTGGTCTTTTGTACCCCAAATATGGTGTGACCAGAATATGCCTGTTTTTGATGGGACTGGACAGCAAGTTCCCAAAATGCAGGAGTCAAGCCCCCTCCCCCCCCCCCACCCCCACCACTTGCGGGATTTAATGGCGACTCCGCAAATAGTTGTTTGAATGCTATAATGTCCTATCCCCTTGAGCAAAATACTGATGTCAATCCCCATGTAAACCTCAATCAATTACAATTAGTCACCAAATCTGAAATTGAAAAAAAAAGAAATATTAACTGAATTATAAACCTACACATTTTGACCGAGTTAATCAGCTAGGGGTGGGGGGGGGGGTGGGGAGTATTGTCAACTAGCACAAGGGTGCTCACAGTCACTTGCATATGGCCTCGATATCATTGGTCACCTCCATGTACTGGAAGAATAGATTATCACATTTATGCAACTATAAAAAAGCATTATTGTATAATCATTACTGCATTTATGTTGGGGGGGGGGATGATTATCATTCATGGTGCCCGGTGATTCGATTTCCAATTCCACAGTTCCAGATACCTTGTTCAATAATATGCACTCAATTTTGCTTCATTTTCCCAACTCAATGTTATTCTGCAATATCTTTATCTGCATAAGCCCCTTCACAGTACCTTTTCACGGGCTAAAACTATCTCTTGTAAATCAGACAGCCCCATGATATTGATGAAACAGAACAGCAGACTTTTCACAAACGATCTCTTGCTAAATCAGGCAGCCCCATGATATTGATAATAACACTACAGCAGACTTTTCATCCACCCCCCACCCCTCCCCCCAAAAAATTAGACTGCTTTCTAAGAACTGGATGTGGTCACCACTCCAGATAAACAAAAAACTTTGTGTGGCTTTTTTTATTAAGATTGACTATTTTTTACCCCTGGGTCAAATTTTGCCTTGGGGTATTTTCATCATGTACATCTGGCCGTCTCTGATTTCTCGTCACCATATTAAGAATCATTATACACACATGGATATGGTCACAGAGCAGAAGCCTATATTGAAAGTCGGCGAGATAAACCCATATTCAAACTGAGTCAAGTTACATGTATCCTGAATTGTTTGCCACCACCATATCTCTTTACAAACTTTACAAATGTATATGGACTTAAAGCGGAATCCTATACAAAAACTCTTTTTTTCTGGGTCACTGGGTCAATTTTTTCCATTTATCTTAGGCTGCTACAATCTCCATATTCTCTTCAAGTCAACTTACACTGGTGTAAATTTCATTTGCAAACCAGAAAATAAACAAAGAAATCTTACCCAATGACTGTGTAGGGTGACGAGTTATCTCATAGTTACATCTTTCCTCCTAATATGGCGGTAGGTGTGACCAGATACATAGGACAGCCAAGCAAATGCCCACCCATATGGCCCATTACAAAATTTGATTTGATAAGAAGTCAGTGACATTTCCTGTCTATTTATAAATTCTTTTGAACAAAGCCAGTGGGCTGATAAATCAAGACTATTTCGAAGTGTGAATGGAGACGTCGCAGGCCTTCAAGTGCCTTCTATATTTCCTATATTTTTACTTTTTCTCATGAAAACTTTCATCAATGCTCTGTGATGAATCAAACTGATATGAGGAAATACATTTCCAAGTACAGATTTATCTGAACATTTTTGGTGATTCGAATGAGTCATACGATCTCATACATTTCATCCCCCGTGCCTGTTTTGAATTAGCATGTCATGGCATCCTAAGCCTGCAGTTTTTGCTTTGAATCCGATTCGATTTCAGCTTGACATGAAACATGTCAAAGTAGTTCAGCCCAAAATGAAATTCAAACCTGCCAGTGCCACATTTCACCTTGCAGCGGATTAGCCTTATCAACTAGCTTAGCACGTCCACTGATTGGGTTGATTTAGAGGAAACCCCTTGATCTATTTTCATCCAGAACTCGAATGGGTAACTAACCAAGCCAGTGTATCGACCCTAACAATTCGATAGATACACTGGCTTGCGAGGATAACACTTATCAGGTCATGGACTACCAAAATTTTTCTTGAGGTATTGTCATCATGTATGTATGTTCATTCATCCGTCTGTTTTCTCATTACGATCATACATGAGCCAAAATGAGGGAGATTGACCCAGTTTTTGGAGTAGCCATGTCTGATTGCATCAATTCGTCACAATTATCTGAAGAATGGCTGCGTGGGAGCACAACATATGCATTCTATTGCAAAGTCAGATAACTACTTCTGGAGGGTCTCTGGATCAAAATTGTTTCGCTTTAGTACTATACTCAAGATTGATTATGCCAAGGCTCACACTTGGCTTTTCGTCATAATTGGCATTGGAGTATTGTCCTTGCGTGGGTACGTACATATTATGTCCATCTCGGTCTCGTTACCGCCATGTCTCAAGGATACATATACAGGGGTGCCAAACTTAAGTCACATAGGTATTGATCATAGTACATAAACTTTTTATTCCCAATTGCTTGTTACCATCAACCGTATGTTCTACAATCATGCCCAGTTGGTCCATGTGTGAAAGTTTGTCAGTTACTTGCCGAAGGGCGGTGGTTCTCTCCGGATACTCCGGCTTCCTCCACCAACCAAACTGAATGTCTCCATATGTGTGAAACAAACTTGAGTGTGACATTAAGCCAAATTCCCTCCCTCCCTCTACAATCATGACTCTATCTTAATATCACCAAGGCAGAGGGGTTCTCAGCAATTGCACGATTCATATTTTTTTTTGTGTTCATTTTTGTTGGCTGAACTGAATGTGTATGATTGGGTCAGGAACAGGCGCAAATGCAGGTTTTCTCTCTGTCCATAGACCTATTTATCAATTTATGAAATCCTGATATTTGTTAAATTAATGAGATGTTGGACTTCTTTCCATATCATTTACAACATACCATTGATTGTATAATTATAGGTGCCTGTGTGGAAACTGTCAAATTCAAACTACAGAACAAGAGTGTAGATGTTGTTTGGAGGTGGAAAGAGTAGCTGGGAGAGTGACGGAAGAAGAGGGCTGTCATTGTATCACAGATCACCCAGGGTTTGTGGCTGTGTGTCTCAACAGACATGTGTTGGATGTTGCATGGCTCCACTACAGGCAGCAGTATGGCGGAGAGGCATATGACGGACCAGCCCATAAGAAGTATCGACATATTGCGTATCGGCAGCTAGTGAGGTGGTGCTACTTCTTCTTGGGGAAAGATATCCGTGTCGTTCTTCCTTCCTGTGCTGTTTCCTGTGTCCGTGCCCATTTTCCACCTCCAGGACTGGAAGACGATTTTCAGTTTACTGGCTTTCAGCACATATAATTCCAAGGAAAATAAATGGTCCTTTTCAGGGCCAAACAACGGTCCTTTTCAGGACCAACCATTCTTGTCGAAAGAGTACTTCTAACAAGCACAAGTTGAGGTTAACATACAAATGCATGATAAGTTTGTTTTATTGCATTCCCTGAGCAACACCCCATGAACATCTCACATCATTTCTCATATATACATTTGTGGGCAATAAAATTAGATATAGAGATGACTGATATCAGATCTTATAAACACAATATCCCTCCCCCTCCCCCCATTGAAACTGGTCCCTCTCTCATCCCCCAAGCTGGAACAGATCCATGGAATTTGAAAACATAAATGTACAACTGCAACTTGCTCTTCAAGGAATGATGTTCCCATTAAATTATTATTAAACAGTAATACCCTCTCCCATCCAACTGCAACTCCAGAGCAAACCTTTAGGCTGCAATTTAGATCCTGTATCCCCCTTCGGCTTTGGTTACAATACAAAAACACCGTGTCGGATTTTGCCCCCCCCCACCAGTCTACAACCTGCAGTGTCACATTTGACTAAATTGAATTCTGCCTCGTATTATCCCACCATCTTCTCGCCCACCCTCCCTCTTTCCAACACACATGACATTTCTTTACAATGTAGATCTACTTGTCACTCTCATTCGTAACCATAAAAAATTTAATTCAGAGGAGCTCATAGCTTGATCAGGGCACAAACCATTTGGCAGACATTTTTTCGTATTACTGTAAAATTAAATACTCTAATCAAAGTTCCCCGACGTTGAACCAATTGATTTGGCTTGGAACCGTAACATTGAACACCTGGCATGAACAGCAATTCCAAGTCAGATCCAGGGGCAAGGTAAAATACCGAAATTTCCTAATCCCGTCAGTAAATTACCGAAATTTCCTAATCTGGTCAAGTTTTCAGAAATTAATTGTCTTGAATGGAATTCAGGTCCACAGGTGGTGTCACCAAAAGGTGGATCAACATGAAAAACAATCCCAAGGGACATCTTGAGGCAAGGTACTCGCATACCAAATTTAGAAAGAATCAGTTCAGATATTCACAAGTTATTGTCTGGAAACACAATTTTAACTTTGCCCCCCAGGTGACACCATCTATAGGCGGATCAGCGCAAAAAATAATCAGAAGCGAGATGTTGATGCGAGGTACCCACACACCAAACTCAGTTTTTCAAAAGTTAATGAATGGAAACAAATTGGCTTGAAAAACAATCCCAATGGAGATCATGTACCCATATACCAAATTTGAATAGATTCCGTTCAGTTTGTCACAAGTTATTGTTCGGAAACTAAGTCACATGGACGAAACAGGCAGACAGACAAGTTCGTCCCAACATTGGGAGGCATTATTTTACATATAGATAGATAGGTTACTTCAGCCAATTTAAGCCCTTAGATCATCTATTTCATAATTTGACACATTATACAGCCATAACCCCATCCCAGAATGCCTGTAGTTGCTAATCGACAATACAACATGTTTTTGTTCTCAATGGCCATATCTAGAACGGAAACGGAACTCTGTGCAGGCAGTTTCTTTATCTGGCTTTTCAAACAAAGCACACAGATCCCTCGGGACCACATCAAGTTGAATTTTGGAACCTTTTGCCTGAACCATCTTCACTTCCTTCAGCAATTCTACCACATAATCTGTCAAAGAAAAGGGAACATTTTAATACCATGTTAATTAAAGAAACTTGACAAAAAACCATGTGGAGCTTTGCCTAAATTGCCGTTGCAGAAGTGAATAAGAGCAATGAGTAGATCAATTGTTCCCATTTTGTGAGGGAGGGAAAGGGAAAACACAATGTCGAGATAAGAATCCGAGTGTGAATGGGATAAGGGCTGTTCCAGAAAAAAATAGTGGGGGGGGGGGAGTTTGACGAAAATGAATTGATGAAGTGGAAGACCAGGTGACATTTCAGGTTCACCTCATATCCGGTTATCCAAGTTAATTGTATGTTCTTTTGATCAACCAGTTCTGATAAGCTACATTCTAAAAACCACTTTGGACTGGGACACAACCATTAATTATTTTTATCTACACTGAGCTGCAGAATTAATAATAATTAGCATACATGTATATCAAGTAACAGTAAGAAGTAAGGTTTCATCAGTGTTGACAAAGAATTAAGAATTTCATGAAATTGCATTTCCAAGACCAATAGCCAAAATATAGGGCAAAATTTAGGGACATAATGACCAAAATATATCAAAGTTGCTACTAAGAATCGGTCCGAGAAGAGAGAATGAGGGGGCTTGGCCAGATGGAAATATTATGTGATACTTCTGTAGTTATGGGAATTGAGAGAACGTATATTGTTTAATAAGAATGTGGGGATTAAACAGTGTCTATGTGACACTGTTAAGAGGGATCATGTGTAGGGCGAGTTGGGGGAAATGAGTTGCACGGCGTGTTCGCACGACCTGTGCCCATCGCAGTGCGATGGAGTGCCCAAGTACATCCATCCATAGGACAAATATAGGAATATAATGAACAAAATATAGGGCAAAATCCAGAAAACATGGCATTTCAGTCCCCAACAGGATAATTACTTGTTAATTACAATCTCAGATTGTGGCCATGTACTCATCATTGGGACAAGGTAGTAAAGAAGAAACACAGCACAATTTAGTTTAGACACTTCCGACTCGGTCACGTTGATATTTTGGAGGATTTAAATAAGCCAACTGTTCGTGAAAATGTATCACAATAAATACAAGGTCAGAGCTGCGTGAAAGAGCACGAATAATCCTGGAAATATAGGAATGATAGGGCAAAATCGGTCAAATTTGAGAAAAAATAGGGGAGAGCAGAAAATATAAAGACAAATAGGGCCAGTGGGAGCCCTGTAGTTCCTGAACTCTTCATACACCAAGTCAACTCCTATGCAAAATCTAAACTTGCTATGGATGGTTTAGGTCATCAGTTTGACATTTGATGTAGTAAACCAATCGTAAGAAAGAGTGGGTGAGTGAGTGAATATGATTTGAGTTACGTTGCTTTCAGCTATATTTCAGTTCTATCACGACATTGGGTCCTATTCCTTTTCACACCTGGGAACCACATGGGAGCGGTCCTATTCCTTTTCACACCGGGGAACCCACGGATACCTCAGTTGGTCACCTCTTGCGACAAGCTTTCTGAGGAGCTGAGGCCTATTCTTACCATGACCTGCGGTGTGCATAACGACATCCCAGTTCAATCCCCGGATGCCCCACGGGGCTCGTAAGAAAGAACACAATCATGTCATTCTCCAGTAGCCCGATAATTTATCCTGCTATCGAGATGGTGATGACTTGTTGAAGAGACAAGCTCATTGATAGCCTTCTCTTTTGACATTTCTTGGTGGGAAAATAAAATTTAAGCCATACGAGGTCAGGCCTTACAGGTTAGTTTTTCTGCGTATTCATGCATTTACCGGGTTTTCCCCATGTTGAGGCATTTACTACATCAGATGTCCTCGATGCTCATCCATTAACACCAGTGCTGCGTTCTGTCTATTTACAAACTCCTTTAGAAAGAAGTGTTGGCCTGTTTGAATCATGAGACCTGGTTAACAGAGCTATGCAAAGCAATGGACTTGATGTTTAGGACAAAAGGCTATTCTATGGATAACAACTTTATTGCTGTGGATCTGATGTTTCAGTGGAGATACTTTCAAATTTCTAAAGCTTTTTAAATTGGCTTTGAAAAAGTTGAAAGTATCTCCAATGAAACATCAGCTATCCATAGAATAGCCTCGTGTTATATATGCAGAATTCTAAATGCCTATCAGAGAAATTCGGTACTTGTAGCTTGCATATTACATACTGTATGAACAAGATTTCAACACTTGTCTCACGATGTAACCACCACCCTTATGTTTTGGATGCTTGATGGTGTATTGCTTCTTCCCATCCTTTGTGACTGCCTGGTCTCTGCCAGAATTCTCATTGAAATGGAGTGCCGCGAGTAGAAGCCTGCAAGTATATTGGTTGTAAGATTGAATTGATCTCCATTTAAATCCTTGCCTTTTCATAAAATGAGTCTTCAATTTAAATATTCATTTTACTAAAGTTCCAAACCTTGCACACAATATTGGTGCCCCAGAATTTCAAAATTTGCTAGTCCGGGCCATATCCAGAGCCATTTTGATACCTGTAACAGTGTTAAGGGGTAAGGGCGCCCAAACTTCACAGCCAATTTTAATGCTTTTTACATACAAATGCGCCCAAATACATACAAATGTGCCCAAAAAAGGCAAGAAAGGATGCCCGCAAATAAACTCTGGATATGGCCCTGCTAGTATCCCAGATAGTCCTACCCCTGACATGCCTGATACACATGGACATAGAATTTGTTGAGCCAGTCAGCCTGGCAACATCCAGTGTGTATTGACCAATCAGACCACTTGTTTACTGTCACCTGAGGACTGTGACAAAAAATTTAAGTACACTTTAGTTGCCTGGTTTGTTGTGAATGAATATGAACATTTTGAATAAATTATGGAAATTAATATAAAATATAAAAACATGGGCTCTGCCTGATAAATCAAGCCCTTTTGAGGTTGCGATTCATTGGGGGATGGAAAAATTATACCAAAATAACCTGGTATTGAGAGATACTGCACAGACAAGTTAACCGATAGCTGAACTGACAGAAATCATGGTCGCAAAATAAGACCACAAAGGGCTTATAATAAATGGCAATAAATACCTGGTCTTCATTGCGTGGAACTGGAAATGATACATTTTTGGACAGAAGTGGATCACAGTACTGTGATATCCCTCCAGAGCAGATGTTTGGATATCCGGACTCATTTTCCCTACAGCCTTGAGAAAACGTGGGCTCAAAATGATTTCACACACTTTCTCATGGAGCTCTGAACCTGTGGTAGATATTTTGTTGGTATTGACATTGAAACGTTTTTACTTCTATAACGTGGGATAATGGATGTTTCAGATCCACAGAGTGCGCAGGGTCCCCAAGACAAACTGTCAGGCTACTGGGAACGCACTCGGGCACTGATCCTGGCCAACGAGGGAGTTCGATTCAACCTGTCACCTTGTCTGGATCAAGGAGGTTGGAAAGGAAGACCTGTAATGACAACCAAATCAAATTAATGCAATACTGACATATAATTCTTTGAGCAGGTATACAGGATTCAAATCGTGGTAGCGTACAATCCCTGCAAAGAAGATCCCTACTCTATGAATTATCTGTACTCTTATAGTTATCATTAACCGAAGTTCAATAGAAAATATATACAAAATATATATAGCCCTAGCTATAACGCGAGCAGGCCTGGTCACAGCCACAGTCTGGTCACGACCGGCTCTCTCATGGATGGGTCCAGCTTCTATCTTCCTTCCCCAGGGCTTTGCAGTAGGATCCAGCGTCTAGCTTCCTTCCCCAGGTCTTCGTTCACTCCCGTATGGATGAACACTGCGTCGTGTCTCGTCTTACACGACTAGGCCCCTCCGTGGTTATGTCCGACGTGTGTCTTCCTTCCCCCGGTCTTCCTCCCTCGGGTGGTATGGACTTCTCGTCGTCGTCGTGTCTCGTCTTACACGACTAAGCCCCTCCAAGCGTTGATAACCGTCAATGGATGCGGACGGCCTGGGCACGACAGTACTATCACAGTACAAAGGCTTCTACGGCACCGACCCGTCTCTCTGTAACACCGCAGGACTATTCAACTGCACGGCTCACCACAGCAGCAGACGGCACCCCTCGTAGGAATGCACCCCCAGGCTTCAGCGACCCCGCTCACGGCGACTCACTCCGCGGCCCGGCTCCAAGGATGAATCATCAAGGCTAGAGTTCACGGCTACACGGTCCACATAGGATCGGACATCAATAACACACGGTGGATAGGCAGGTACCTGGTCTAGTAACCCTCTTCCTATACTACTGTATGGGCACCTGGAATCGGCACCCTCCCTCTATACTACTGTATGGTCAACTAGTATAAGAACCCTCCTTCTATACTACTGCATGGTCAACTAGTATAGGAACCCTCCTTCTATACTACTGTATGGTCAGTTGACCCTTGAACCCTCTCTCTATACTACTGCAGGGTCTTCCGCAATAGATGGGCATCAGGTCTAGGATTCTTCCTCTATATACTACTGTATGAGACAGTAGTAATCTATCATTAGCCGTGAATTACTCAATATATGTACAGGTTGGTGAGAGACTGTACTTATGGAGGCGTGAATGAATAATCGCTTATCGTACGATTTCCTGGGTAGATGTATATTTATCAAGCTATAGGCTCGAACCTATAGCTTGTGGGTGTTAGCGTGAATGTATTTCAACCCGTGGGTTGTGGTTTAAGTACATGTGTGCATGAATAATTGTTTATGTAGGAACTGTGTATGATTTGGTTTAGCTATGTCCTCTTCACAGAGACTCGCATCTCCTACCGGATATAGCTTAATAGATACACTAACCACAGCGCAATCCCTGAACAACTGTGCGATACGGTTGAAGGCAAGGAGAGATGCGGCTAATGTATGGCCATGCTATCGACACTAACGCCGTTAGTTAATTCCCAGAGCTGAGCCCGTACTAGCGTACGGTAGAGAATGAGAATAACCATTGGCGATAAGTGTCTATACTCTTAACTTCCAGCGCAATATCCGTTCAACTGTGCGATACGGTTGAAGGCGGATAGAGATCGAAGTAGAGTAAACACAGCCCGGACATGTGAATGTAAGTGTGTGTAAATGTATGCAATGATGATGCTATAATATTCGGCGGCCTGGTCCCGGCCCGGCGGCGGCACAAATTCGGCGGCGGCACAAATTCGGCGGCGGCACTTCTCCAATTCGGCGGCGGCCTTTCTCCGGCCCGGCAAGGTATTGGATTTCTTCTCCCCAAATGATTTGGCGTGTGCTCTCACCTCGATGTTTCTGCTGGTCTGCCTCGTTTCAGCGGGAGTCCGGCTTATATAGGGCTACCGCTCTTCTGTGGATAAAGGTAGAGACAGACGTCGAAAATGACAGCGCCCTCTTTATTGTCACTTACAACATTTCCCGATCAGTTTATCTGGACTTCGCTGGATAAATATGGCTATGGAGGAACAAACCATAATTCATAACGGACATAACTGGTAAATCTCAGCTTCCAACTCTCTCTAGTTAATTCATACGAAGACCGCAAAGTTCACTGTCCCTCATCTACATATCTCGAATGTTGACTTCCGGATTCCTGACTGACGTCATCTACAGCGAAGCGAGTGGGCTCACCAGAGTCCCTCTCACCGTTCCAACTGATCGTTTGAGATAACTTCACCGGGATTTCGAGGCATTGTCTGTCTCCCGGATTATTATAGTTCATTCTAGGAGAATTACAGCGTTGGATTCCATCAGGTAAGTGAACCGCACACATAAACACAATGTAACTTTCGATTTCACAGTAGTCACGTGTCAGAACACAAGCAGTGACTGATTAAAGGGGATCCCAAGGGGTCGTTGTCATTCTGCACTTTCGTTACACTACCCCGCCTTCGAAGATCATGACGCCCTCGTCATGGCTCTCGTTACGCTACCAGTGGCACGGGTGTGCAGAACAGAACATATGTACAACGTATATACAACAAAATTACAGGACGACGGTCCTCTTGACTTCCTGGCCAAGTCGTCGTCACCTGAAGTGGACATCAGGTCCACAGCAGGCCACAGCTGTCTCTTGCTGGAGTCATGCATCATGCATCTGAGGCAGTAAAGCCTCGGGGTCAGTCAGCCTGTGTTCGTCGCCCGCAGGAGTACTTCGATGTCAGCCCTGCACCACAGGTCATCCCTCGACAATCACGGTCATGAACCGTATTTCTCCGACCATACGGTCGTGCATCCCCTGTCCACCGACAGGCTAAAACGTAGTCATTAAAGCGCCTCGGTCGCTGGATACGACGTCCACGAGTCGTTCGTGGAGGACTCCACCTCTCCGGCAAGGCCATCTGCTCTTCCGGAAGTGGCGACTCGTCTTCAACAGGAGGATCCGGCGGTAATCCAACCTCGTAATCTGCCAATCTTGGAGGACGATGGGTTCTCCGTCCACTCCTCGTCTGCCGAGGTGCTGGAGATCTCACTACGGCTGGATGCTCCACCGGATATGGAAAGACCGTCGCGGGCTCCGAGTCATTCTCAGACTCGACATCACCATCATTCTCTGTAGACTCAGTGGTCTCACTATCCGACGTCTCTCTGGGGTAGAAGGGCTTAAGAAGATCATGATGGACTACACGGAGGCCACCGGCCTCGTCGGCGATGCGATAGGTCACATCCGTCAGCGCTTCCCTCACCGTGTAAGGCCCTCCCCACCGGTCTCGTAGTTTCCGGATCTCCCCACGCTTAGTGGCGGAAATATACAGGTAAACCTGATCACCAGGCTTGTACTTGTGGGGAAAAGCTCTCGTATCGTAGATACGTTTCTGCCGCCTCAAGCTCTTCTTCGTAGTCTCCCGGGCAAACTCGTGGATCCCAGCCATCTCATCCCGGAGATCTTCGACCCACTGTGTCGGCTCTACCTGCTGTTTCGGAGGCGCTCCCAAAGTCAGGTGCGACGGCAAGGCGATTTCCCTCCCAAACACCATCATGTTTGGGGAATATCCCGTCGTCTCATGCACGGTGGCACGGTATGACATCAGCACCAACGGAATGTGAAGGTCCCAGTCGTCCGGGTGACGGTCAATGCTGGCATGCAACATCTGGGCTAAGGTCCGTGTAGTCCTCGTTTTTCTCATTCCGAGTATGCGGCACATCCCCTGGAATACTCTGCTTTCAAACTGACGTCCCTGGTCAGAGTGGATTGCCATTGGTACGCCAAATCTGGTCACGAAGTGATCCACGACAGCTTGGGCAACCGTTGTGGCTTCCTGATTGGGTAAGGCTACAGCTTCCACCCAACGGGTGAAATAGTCTGCAAGGACGACTACGTATCGGTTTCCCTGACCGGTTTCTGCCAATGGCCCGAGAATATCAACAGCTGCTCTGTCGCCTGGACTTCCGGTCATCTGACCGCGATGAGGACCTCTGGGCTTCCGTCCTGCCAACTTCCTACGGTTGCACACGTCGCAACTCCGGCACCATTGCCGAACATCGGTCTGTAGACCAGGCCACATGTACGCCTGCCTCACTTTTGCCAGGGTTTTCTTCACCCCAAGGTGACCACCGGTAACACTGTCATGACACTCTTTCAAGACTTTCCGTCTGAGGGAGCGAGGGACCACCAGAAGCCGTCGTTTCACTTCTCCCCGAGCATTCACCCATCTCCGCACAAGCAAGGATCCACTCATCTCCAGTAGATCGAAGGCACCCCACAGGTTTTTAGTTACTGGCCCATATTGACTGATGTCCTCCCTGGCGGGTCGACTGCCTTTCTTTACCCACTCCAGGACAGGCTGCAAGTCTGGGTCCGCGGCCTGAGCTTGACTGAAGTCTGCAGTCGGCGGTACGATCTCCGTAACACGGGCAGCTTCCTGGACCTCGGACCCTGATCGTCCACACTGCTTGCACGGGATTCGACTCATGGCGTCAGCATTTCCGTGCTTTCGTCCGGGTCGATGCTGGATTTCAAAGTCGTAGACTCCGAGAGCTTGTATCCAGCGAGCCAATTGTCCCTCCGGTTCTTTAAA
The DNA here is from genome assembly GCA_036873755.1 of Hanleya hanleyi. Classification (NCBI taxonomy): domain Eukaryota; kingdom Metazoa; phylum Mollusca; class Polyplacophora; order Lepidopleurida; family Hanleyidae; genus Hanleya; species Hanleya hanleyi. Next base: position 15,035 of record JAVTVY010035125.1, on the reverse strand, counting down.
CCGCATTAACCACCTCAGGGACCCATGGTCAGTGCGCAGTAGAAATTTTCGGTCAAACAGATAATGCCGAAAATACTTGACAAAGTACACGACAGCCAGAAGTTCCCTTCTAGTCACACAGTAGGCACGTTCTGTTTTGGACAGCACCCTGCTGGCATAGGCTACGACCTTCTCCTCCCCGTTGATCTCCTGGGACAGGACGGCCCCAATGCCGAAATTGCTGGCATCTGTGTCCAGGATAAAGGGCTGTCGGAAGTCCGGCATCGTTAACATAGGTGCAGTCGTCAGCTTCTGTCTTAGGTGGTCGAATGCCGTCTGGGCTGTATCATCCCACATAAATACCGCCTTCTTCTCCGTCAGTCGATGAAGAGGGGCTGCTACCGTCGCAAAATCTCGTATAAAACGCCGGTAGTACCCACACAGGCCAAGAAAACTTCTGACATTCGTTTGGGAGACAGGCGTCGGCCACTCTCGTACAGCCCGAATCTTCTCCGGGTCGGTACCAATCCCGTCTTGCGTCACTATATGACCCAGGTAAAGGACTTGTCGTTTCCCGATGACGCATTTCGAGGGCTTCAATTTCAGGCCGTGTTGTTGCAGCCTCTGGAAGACTCCCTCCAGTCGTTGGATCATCTCCTCGAAGGTCCGGCCAAAAACGATTATGTCGTCGAGGTACACTAAGCACGTCTCGTAATGGAAGCCTGCCAAAACTGCCTCCATTAATCGCTCGAAGGTTCCTGGAGCATTACAAAGCCCGACAGGCATGGCCCGGAATTGGTACAGGCCCCATCGAGTGGCAAAGGCGGTCTTACATCTGTCTTCCGGGGCTACTTCGACCTGCCAGTACCCCGACATCAGGTCGAGCGTACTCCACCAGCAGGCACCAGACAGAGAATCCAGGGAATCGTCGATTCTCGGCAGGGGGTAGGCATCTTTCTCCGTTACTTTATTGAGGGCTCGGTAATCAACGCAGAATCGCATTTTCCCATCCTTCTTCCGTACCAGGACAACCGGAGCAGACCAAGGCCCATTAGATGGCTCAATGACTCCCCGCTGCAGCATGTCTTCAACCTGGTCGTCTATTATTCCACGGGCATGAAGGGGCGGACGTCGTGGAGGAATCCGGATAGGTGGCGCATTCCCCGTCTTGATATGATGTTGCACCATCGTTGTTCGCCCCAAATCACTGTCATCCTTGGCGAACAAGTGGGTGAAGCGAGTAACCAAGTCTTCTACAGCTAAAGCTCTCTCAACTTCCAATCCCTCACTGGACTGTTGTACTAAGGCCCGTAGGTGCGGTGGACATCTTGGGGTTGGCACCGTTGCTTCACCAGAGGCTGGACCATGCTGGCTCAAAGGCTCTGCAGCAAGTGGAGCTGAATTATCTACTGCCTCCACTTCAGTCAAACTACCACACAGAGTGCCGGCTTGTACTATGGCAGGGTCAGTGGACAGGTTAAGGAACCGCAGGGTAACTTCATGGTCACGGTCAACTTCGGCCAGGGCTCTGGCCACCATGGTTCCAGTCTTCTGTGTGAACCCAATGATATTTTCCACCATTCCGACCTCCCCCGGTAGAGCACCTCGGACGGTCCCCGTCACCACTGCCTCAGCTCCAGCTGGTATAGTAAAAGTCTCCGTTACAGACACCCGATGGCATTCGTGGCTCCCCACGACCTCACACTGGATATATCGGCCGCCATACTTCACTCGATGCTTCTCCGTATCAATCGCAGTACAGTGGGTACTCAGGAAATCATAACCCAGGAGGGCATCCACGGTCAGTGTCCCAACAATCATCGTCTGAGTCCGGGTAGTCTCATCTATCGTGACCTTAAAGTCTGCTTCACCCTGTAGTGGCATACACGTACCATCGGCCATACGAATGGACGCAAAGGAGGGACTTCTCAATGCCGGCCTAAGTCGGGGACTCAGCTGGTTGTACACCCGCACGTTCAGAAGAGAAACTGATGCACCTGTGTCGACGCAGCACCACAATCCTACGGATCCCATCTTGGCCGGGAGATACAATCCGGCCTCACCAGAGTTATTCACCGTAGGAGGTTTCGGGGGAGGTTTCGGTTGTCTTGGGGGTTGATGATCATCCGGCCTGCGCAACTCTGGACAATTCACACGGTAATGCCCGTCTTTTCCGCATGACCAGCATCCCGATGTTCGATCATGGCCGCCGTATGGTTGTTGATGGTCACGTCTATGTCCCCATCTCGACTGGTATCGTCCCGGCCATTGTGGTCTTGGTGGCTCACTGTTCTTCTTAACCACGTCCTTCAGCCTCTGTACCTCTTCCCTCAACCGTTCATTCTCCGTCTCATCCTCTCCCGGGGCAGTTGACTTGGCTGTCGGCCAGGGTTTCCGACGCTGGGAGATCTTGAATGCCTCCAGCTCCACGGCCGCATGTACTGCCGCATCCAAGGTTGTAGGCCTAGTTTGCCAGACTTGAAACCTCAGCTCATCACCGATTGCATCCAGGAACTGATCCTTTGCGAGAGTATCCTGAATGTCGTCTCCGGCATCAGGATAAGCCAACTGTGTCAGGCGGATCAATGCCTGAGCCAGGCCCGGAAGATCTTCATCCTTTCCGCGGTACCTTGATCTCAGTTGTGACTTGTGCAGGTCCATCTGATTCGGAGGGGCAAAGCGCTTCTCCAAGGCTTCCTTCAGGCGGTCGTAGTCAGTACTGCCCGGTGCAGACTTAAGGCTGGCTAACACCTGTTGCGCTGACCCCCGTAAAGCGACGGCTAGGTATTGACCCTGTTGTTGGTAGGTCCATCCATTGATCACGGCGCAGTGCCCGAAGTGAGCCAAATAATCCCGCCATGGCGTGGTACCATCGTAGGTAGCGGCCTTCACCATCGTCGTCTTCGGCCGTCTAGGTTCCCCCATGGGCGTGGACGTCTGTAACGGGTGGTCCCCCGAAACTGAAGGTGGTTCGTCCCCGCGTCTTCTTGGCGGTAACTCATCTCGCCTCGACGTCGTCCCCGATGCGGCTCCGTCTCGACCCCGTTCCAGTCCGGCCGGCCCAGAATGAGTGTAATCTTCTGCCTTCGGTGGAGTCATCTCCTCACTGGCACTTTGATTTTCCAGTATCGTCGACATCTGTTCCATCATGGCGGTCACCGCTGTGCATAATGCATTTGAGACATTACGCTGGTCTTCCACCTCTCGTCTTAGATCAACGTCAGGCTGTTCATCTGCTGGCTCGCGCCCCCTCAGTCGATCTTCGGTAGACATCTCCGCTGAAGGTCGTGGCGTCTGGTCGGCCGGTGGTGTCAACAGCTCCGCTTCCAGTTCTTGCGTGGACAAGTCAAGAAGATTTCCAGAGGCCCGAGTAGCTGTAGTCGATCGCCCGGAACCTACATCTCCTCCCGTGTCACGTCGTTCCCGAGGACTCGGCGTTGTGAAAAACTTCCGTTGGGCTCCTCTTTCGTCAGGTGGTTGGCTCATGGCTTCCCACTGTCGCAACTTGGCGCCGAAATCTCCACTCCTGTTCATGGTTGTCTGGGCCGGATCTTTTCTATCCGCCAGGCTTGGTCTCCTTTCCTTCGTCTCCCAGGTGTTGGCCATCCCACCGCTGCCACCAGTTGAAACGTTTTTACTTCTATAACGTGGGATAATGGATGTTTCAGATCCACAGAGTGCGCAGGGTCCCCAAGACAAACTGTCAGGCTACTGGGAACGCACTCGGGCACTGATCCTGGCCAACGAGGGAGTTCGATTCAACCTGTCACCTTGTCTGGATCAAGGAGGTTGGAAAGGAAGACCTGTAATGACAACCAAATCAAATTAATGCAATACTGACATATAATTCTTTGAGCAGGTATACAGGATTCAAATCGTGGTAGCGTACAATCCCTGCAAAGAAGATCCCTACTCTATGAATTATCTGTACTCTTATAGTTATCATTAACCGAAGTTCAATAGAAAATATATACAAAATATATATAGCCCTAGCTATAACGCGAGCAGGCCTGGTCACAGCCACAGTCTGGTCACGACCGGCTCTCTCATGGATGGGTCCAGCTTCTATCTTCCTTCCCCAGGGCTTTGCAGTAGGATCCAGCGTCTAGCTTCCTTCCCCAGGTCTTCGTTCACTCCCGTATGGATGAACACTGCGTCGTGTCTCGTCTTACACGACTAGGCCCCTCCGTGGTTATGTCCGACGTGTGTCTTCCTTCCCCCGGTCTTCCTCCCTCGGGTGGTATGGACTTCTCGTCGTCGTCGTGTCTCGTCTTACACGACTAAGCCCCTCCAAGCGTTGATAACCGTCAATGGATGCGGACGGCCTGGGCACGACAGTACTATCACAGTACAAAGGCTTCTACGGCACCGGCCCGTCTCTCTGTAACACCGCAGGACTATTCAACTGCACGGCTCACCACAGCAGCAGACGGCACCCCTCGTAGGAATGCACCCCCAGGCTTCAGCGACCCCGCTCACGGCGACTCACTCCGCGGCCCGGCTCCAAGGATGAATCATCAAGGCTAGAGTTCACGGCTACACGGTCCACATAGGATCGGACATCAATAACACACGGTGGATAGGCAGGCACCTGGTCTAGTAACCCTCTTCCTATACTACTGTATGGGCACCTGGAATCGGCACCCTCCCTCTATACTACTGTATGGTCAACTAGTATAAGAACCCTCCTTCCATACTACTGTATGGTCAACTAGTATAGGAACCCTCCTTCTATACTACTGTATGGTCAGTTGACCCTTGAACCCTCTCTCTATACTACTGCAGGGTCTTCCGCAATAGATGGGCATCAGGTCTAGGATTCCCCCTCTATATACTACTGTATGAGACAGTAGTAATCTATCATTAGCCGTGAATTACTCAATATATGTACAGGTTGGTGAGAGACTGTACTTATGGAGGCGTGAATGAATAATCGCTTATCGTACGATTTCCTGGGTAGATGTATATTTATCAAGCTATAGGCTCGAACCTATAGCTTGTGGGTGTTAGCGTGAATGTATTTCAACCCGTGGGTTGTGGTTTAAGTACATGTGTGCATGAATAATTGTTTATGTAGGAACTGTGTATGATTTGGTTTAGCTATGTCCTCTTCACAGAGACTCGCATCTCCTACCGGATATAGCTTAATAGATACACTAACCACAGCGCAATCCCTGAACAACTGTGCGATACGGTTGAAGGCAAGGAGAGATGCGGCTAATGTATGGCCATGCTATCGACACTAACGCCGTTAGTTAATTCCCAGAGCTGAGCCCGTACTAGCGTACGGTAGAGAATGAGAATAACCATTGGCGATAAGTGTCTATACTCTTAACGTCCAGCGCAATATCCGTTCAACTGTGCGATACGGTTGAAGGCGGATAGAGATCGAAGTAGAGTAAACACAGCCCGGACATGTGAATGTAAGTGTGTGTAAATGTATGCAATGATGATGCTATAATATTCGGCGGCCTGGTCCCGGCCCGGCGGCGGCACAAATTCGGCGGCGGCACAAATTCGGCGGCGGCACTTCTCCAATTCGGCGGCGGCCTTTCTCCGGCCCGGCAAGGTATTGGATTTCTTCTCCCCAAATGATTTGGCGTGTGCTCTCACCTCGATGTTTCTGCTGGTCTGCCTCGTTTCAGCGGGAGTCCGGCTTATATAGGGCTACCGCTCTTCTGTGGATAAAGGTAGAGACAGACGTCGAAAATGACAGCGCCCTCTTTATTGTCACTTACAACATTTCCCGATCAGTTTATCTGGACTTCGCTGGATAAATATGGCTATGGAGGAACAAACCATAATTCATAACGGACATAACTGGTAAATCTCAGCTTCCAACTCTCTCTAGTTAATTCATACGAAGACCGCAAAGTTCACTGTCCCTCATCTACATATCTCGAATGTTGACTTCCGGATTCCTGACTGACGTCATCTACAGCGAAGCGAGTGGGCTCACCAGAGTCCCTCTCACCGTTCCAACTGATCGTTTGAGATAACTTCACCGGGATTTCGAGGCATTGTCTGTCTCCCGGATTATTATAGTTCATTCTAGGAGAATTACAGCGTTGGATTCCATCAGGTAAGTGAACCGCACACATAAACACAATGTAACTTTCGATTTCACAGTAGTCACGTGTCAGAACACAAGCAGTGACTGATTAAAGGGGATCCCAAGGGGTCGTTGTCATTCTGCACTTTCGTTACAACATTAATTTGTCTGTCTGGTTGGTATACTATTCGGAACCTTGCATTCAATACTTCTCTTGTGTAAAATTTGCAGCAAAGTTATTTCCCTTTTAAAGGAATAGTAAACTCTGCGTAAACTCGTGCTCGACATGACAGAATTATGCCATCAGATTCCAAAAACACGGGTAGAAAAAATTAACAAAATTTTACAGCTGAGTAAACACCGATTTATCGATCACACTTTAACACTTTGTGATCTGCGACATGTTGGAATGACTGTGACGTTTGTGGGCCATACTATTTTTATGTAGATGGCGCTGCGAGAAATATGCCTTTGTCATCCGGGCTCTATCCCATAAGGTAAAGCATTAAACAACAACAACGGCAACATTATCAGCGTTTCTTCTACTGCTATCGGGTGATGTGGCCTAATATTCTTGCCTCAGAAAGAGAGCTTGTGAAATCATATGCAAAATGCCACATGTCAACCTGTATATCAATTCGACATTCATATATCACGGTCCTCATAATCGTCTCGGAGCGTAAAGAAAGGTCCACCGATCTGTCAAAAGCCATCGACAGAATAATTTACAATTGGTCTCCATGTTATTAGCTACTCTGGCTTGGGCCCAACTACGTCACAGGAATAATGTCAGGTGATATTTAAAGGATTTTCATTGGCTAACGGCTCTCGGGCTTGTTAAAATGGCGACTTCCACGGATTATTGATCTGGGCAATAGTTCTGATGTTCAAAATGATCTCATTCATTCGGAATTACTAGAAAAGCTGATTTGTTTTGTTTTTCGAATACTAATGATATAGTTCTTTCGATATACGTATGCATCATCTTAGGGTTTTCTATTCCTTTAAGCAAGAGCCAACAGACACTCAATGGACTGAATGAACTTAGGAGTACCAAAGGTCTTGAAATGGTATTGAAAGATGAATAGTATGGGTTTGAGGCATAACATAGTATGATTCACAATATCATTGCACTATTGAGCTTGACAAAAAACAGAATACTCTAGTTTGTCATTGGTGAAGTCATTAACTATAGTTTAACAACAATTTGTATGTAAATTGCAAATATTACAACAAGATAGTATACATTATCCTCTCCATAGAATAAAACATGGCTGTGATGATGTGATCAGTTGTAAAACTATGGTCCCCAAATTTCGCTTTAGTATGGATCAATAGTCGTTAATTTACAGATGGACCCAAATTCAATAGTAAACATGGTAAAATGTAATACCTGCTGTAAACCAATCACGCCGAAGCCGTGGGGCATGCTGACACTTGGGGAATAACTTTCCAGTGTGTCTGTGTTTATTACACAGATGATTTGCCAAAGATGACCATTTGGCAATTGCCTCTTCTGCATTTCCACTGCTGGTTTGAGCACACCAATATAAGTGATTGACAATACTTCTAATCCACTTCTGGAACAAGTCGTTTCCCTTTTTTTTCGCTAGGTTTTTCAGCTTTTTCTTCAGACCTGGATGGATGCCAATTAGAAATATAAAAATTATTGGTACATGTTGTAATCATAGTTAGGCTACACACTTACATAGTTGAGTTGGAGAGAGCCTCCATCAGAGCCATTCTCGATAGGTGTCCAACTTATAAGTTTTAATTAAATAAATAAGTTTTGCCCATCTCTGAAGGATAACTGTGTCAATATCAAAACAATGTATCAGTATCATGCATATCATATGCAAAATCAGAAATCACATGAGATCCCCTAAAGTTTGGCATCATTCATATTAACTGGAACCATAGATTTTCTTTTTTCAGGTCACCATTGCAAATGAATGCAGAAATTGTTCAGATCAGTTGCCCAATGGAAGACTGGGCTAGATACATGTACTATTATGTTATACAGATATATCATACGGCATGCAGATAAATTCTGGTTGAGAGCATGACACATGGAGATTTGCCAGGATATATAAAAGTCATGAAATTTTTTCATCAAACTCCTCACTATGCATACTGTTAGCCAGAAACCTGACCACTGGACAGGTAATTTCAAATTTGGACAGCTAAAAATTGGAAAATTTTACATAGGAGAAATAGAGTGTCCAGATATAGCAAAAGGTGATATTTGGACAGATTTGATATCCTGCCACCATGTGTGTTTGCAATCAGGATGTTTGAGTTAGTGCTAGGATTATTCAGCAAATAACGCATCGCTAGGAGCAATGGAAGACAATTCCTAGTTGCCCATTGGCGGCATAATTGCATTTAAACGCACTGGCAATGAACCAGTCTGAACATGTGTAAGTTACATGAAGTGTTATTTTAAAATAAAGGTATATGTATCCTTGCCTTTTGCCACATGCCACACATCATAATAATGTGTGACACTGTTCTTGCTCTGCCTCATCCATTTGTTAACCATTGTGTGTCTATCGGTGACAAGCTGAACTTTCTTCTTCTTAAACCATGGCTCCACAACTGCCATTGCCCTTTTCAAACCTTCCAATTCCATATGGTTACTTGAGGCAACCTCTGTACTCTGATGAAAGAGATACATGTAAATCAGGCATCAATTATAGATTAAAACTAAAAGATCAATTTTCGCAGGATACTTTGTTCACTCTCCAATAACTCATGCTGAACCCGGAAATGTTTTATTCTTCTTCAAGCTGATGGACTGTGTATCCATTTCCACCCAATAATATAACTCCGATTTGGTCTATCAAGTTATACACAGGTCAAGCTTGAAGAGGGTTAAAACATCATCTGGATTCTAGTTAGTTCCCTACCAAAGGTCATGGTCACCCCAAAATAGGGAAATCATTAAAAACCACATTTTTGTGTCTGATACGTTGGGGGGATACAGTCATGACAGTGTGTCCTGTACCAAAACTGAGGTTGAGCAGGCCAGAATATTTCAGTAATGGACAGAACTCTATTTCTGGTTCCATGTATTTCATCCATGTCGACCCATTGCACCCTTTAAATATCATACGTTTAGCCTAGCAAACGGAAACATTGTCTTAGGTTCCGTAAATTAGTTCGCGCAGAACCTACATGGACCAGGTTCTGGTCTGTCACAGTCAAAGGTCAAGATCACTTTGACCACAAAATCAAGAAGTTATTTTATAATAAATTTATGTCCATAGATACATTAGGGGGAAACGATGTCACAAACCAAAATTCTCAGGTGAAGGTCAAGGTCACTGTGTCCCTAAAATTAGGAAATCATTGAAAATTTAAATTGGTGTAGACCAGGAATGTGATTTGTGGGCATATATTGCAGTCAATTTATCTCTATAGACAACTACATGTAGCACAATAATGTCAATCTGCCTCTGCCAATGCAACTACTATATGATAATCTATAGTTGAAGAAGAGGTATCAGAAGGCCCAACCAGGCCAATGTATGGTACCTGTACAAGTTCCACTGCAACAATGTTGTTCTTCTTCACATCATGCAAACTGTAGCTGCCATATTTGGCACAGTGGCCCATTGAATCACACCGCCCATCACCTGGCAAATGGATTTGATTTTCTAACGACATAATGGCTAAATTGTTTTTCTGGTGGCGGCTCCAAACTTGGCGAACAGCATAATGAAGATAGTGCCTTTGATGGTGGCAACTCCCCACTGGCGAAGAAACCCAATGATCTTACTTGGAATACAGCCTGTGAAAAGGAGAGCAGCAGACATGGCTAGGTTGCCCTCTGGTATTGACCTGTTGATTGGTTGGCTCTTCCATATGAATGTTCCACCACAACTGACACACCACTGTGTGACAGATATCATGGTGCCAACCACTTTCCAGGATATTTTGCCTACTGCTCCTTTTATTCCACACAGATGACAAATGAAGAATAGCTGCTGTAACATGGTCTTGAAAACAACAAACTTTTCAGTGCTCTCCTTGCTGACTCTGCAAATAGAAATATCCAAAGATGCTGAGACACGGAATATACTAGAAAAATCCCAAACAGAATCTCATTGTTTTTCAAAGTTGCTATTTATGTAACCTAAAATGTAGAACATTCCTGACTGGATCACCCGGCACCATTTGTAAACTACTCCAATCTCTTGTTCGAACTGGTCAATGAAAATAAACCCAGATCCAGAGTGGCGTTACAGGATAGTCTCTTCAGCTGGGCTGTTTGTATTTTAGATTACAAATAATGCATCAAACACAACATCATATTTTGCATCTAATACATAGGACTGAAGTACATGCATATATCATACCTTGCAAAATAATCTGAACAAGAGCCAATCTTGTGTACCCAATTTGACAAAGATACATGCAGTAATTTCCTGAGAATTCATTATAACAAAATTTCATGGGGAAATTAATTGGATTTTCGAATCGAAGCAGAAAAAGCATCTTGCACAACTAAACCCCAAGGGGAACCTGTGTACCAAATTTGAGAAAGATCCATGCAGTACTTCCTGAGAAATCACGATAGCAATGTTTCATGGGGAAATCCAGGATGGCCACCTAGTGGTCATGGATTTTCGAATTGGACCGAAAAAGGTATCTTGTACAATTAACCCCAAGGGGAACCTGTGCACCAAATTTGAGAAAGACCCAAGCAGTACTTCCTGAGAAATTACGATAGCAATGTTTCATGGGGAAATCCAAGATGGCCGCCTGGTGGCCATATTGGATTTTCGAATCGAAGCAGAAAAGGTATCTTGCACAACTAGACCCCAAGGGGAACCTGTGTAGCAAATTTGAGAAAGTTCCATGAAGTAGTTACCAAAAAATAATGATGACAAGATTTCACTGGCAAATTCAAGATGGCCACCATATTTAAGCCATTGTGTGCATCTCACGGGATCTCGGATTGAGTAGGCAGAACCTATAGTATAATGTTTGTAAAGCTTCACCTTGTTGTGATTGTTTTTGCAGATATTGTTAATTTTTTGAGGGTGACTACAATTCAACAACCTGTGCTACCGGACCATTAAACTCCCTAAAATCACTATAACGGTCATGTACGGAAAAGAAGGAATAGTCTACAATAGATTAGTGAAGACGATAGAATGTTGGATAAGAAGTAAGATACTAAGGATCTTGATTAACCACGTGAATTGCATGGTGTGAATTGTCCCTAAAACGTTTAGCTTTTCTTCCAAATATTTACATGAATGTTTTTACTACCCACGAGTGGGATCCAAGTGTACACGTGGCAGTCTTTCGTTTGTCAAGCGAAGCAAATAATTCACGCCAATATTTTCACGTAAATGCTTGTCTTTTGGATTAAGGATGATCCATTTTAATGAATTCGTCGTCGACCCTTATCTTGTAATAAATCATTTGCTCTACATTAATTTCGTTCTATAGCTTGTATAATGAACTGATATTTACACGGTGACTAACATTTGCACTTGATACTCATAAAATAACTTTCCTGCTGCTTTGACCACAAGACTTGTTTCTTGTATCTGCACACAAAATTCTATTTACCTGTTCAAAGGCGGTTAGAAAATATTATTTGCCTGTTTGAACACGATGCTCAAATTAGAGGCGATAATACAGATTATGTAAAATTCTATGCGATATATCAGATTGGTTTGCGATTTTCTGCTGAGTCATCATGGAGTTATCACTTGAAAAGGGTATCAGCTGCTGAAATAGGTTTTGGGAATTGAATCCAGTACATAACACACTTTCATCAAACGTATATCACTGCCTATACGAAATAACTATGAAGAATTTCGCTCCACCTGAACGCTTTTCACGAGGATCTCCGAACATAATGAAACGTCATTTTAGACCTAAATGCAAAGCAAAGCGAAATGATCCATATTACTGTGCAATAGGATTATCTTCATTGTCATTAGCATTGTCTTAATACGCTTCGTGTTTTGCCCAGCTAGGCTTGTGATTATTGGGAATCAAGCTAGTAGATAGCTAGCTATCGGTACAGTACATGGCGTGAAGATATCACAGCACATCTCTAACTGCGGAGTTGAAAAGCGTTGTCTTTGTCGTGGCTATAGAGCTATCATCATTCTAATGTTAAGGCGGTGCACGTCTCAGAATGTTACCCGATAACCATGAAAACATATCGGTAACGCGATTTTCATACTCGTTCAGACCGGATATCACAATGACATTTATTTTCCGACTGAATGTTACCTACGTCATAAATAATTATATATCCTTTCTCCATCGTCATGATATCCCACGAAATGACATATTCCGAAAATGTCAGATTTGCACACATGTTTTATCCTCGCTCTATTTATTGTTGATCCAAGCGAGAAGATGTTGTTTGTTATCAGTATTCATCATTCGACCATGTATAGCTTTCCTTCGAAATATGATTACTTCTTTGTTACCTTATACTGGGAACCGGAGTGCGTTATTTTTTGTGCCTTTTACCAAGGTGGCGTGGACTCTGCGAATCGAATTAAATAATTACTTGCTGATTTATTTCTGAAATATAATTACATGTAGCATACTAGATATCCAGAATTATCCAATAAGAATGTATATTCAGGAATACCACGAGGCATGGATCCACGGAAGAACGAATATCCAGGAGTTTCCATTATATCGGATGCTGTAAAATATTCCGTTAACTCTTAAGTTCATAAATATCCAGATTTATTCCGTATTTTACACTCACAACCATAGTAACAACACTATACCTGACCGACTAGCGTTTAACCTTTTAGCAGACAATAGTATAATTCAAGTGTCATCATCAGCTAGCAGGAATCTTCACAGGGACTCCCTTTCAAAATTTGAAGTCATACGCCCTTGTTCATAAGATTTAATGCTTTTACCCTTTTCTCAAATTCGCGAAAGCAGTACTCAGGCACCCCACATAGAAATGATAGAGCAGTGAACTGAAAACACATGTCATACATCCCAAATGTATCCTCGACATTTGTTTGTTCGTCGCAACTAATTCAAAGACAAATCGAATTGAATGGGCAGAGCTTGCGTAGAGGGTGATTAACGGATTGTTTTTTTTTTTATTCAGTTGACCCATGCCTATATGGGCATGTAGTTCATGTTGCAAGACGTTACTTTTACTATCATATATTTGTGAAATGGAACTGACATTATTATTCACAGGGCTTGTTGCACAACACATCAGGTTACATGAACTGAGCAGCTATGTTTTAACGTAGGGTGAACGCAGGAATTCGAAGAAAACACAACTTGTTGAGAAGAATCCTGCCTATAAGGCATACAATAATGAAAAAGACACCCATATTGGACTAAATGTAGTCGCCTAAGTTTGGCGTAGAAATTGATTGATCGATGCAAGATTTTGCAAATCGTGACTCACTTTAACGTGGCATCGGTCAATATATATCCTTAACAATAAGGGAGACGTGGTCAGATTTGATTCAGACGTATGGTGTGAGGGCATCGTCTCTTTGCACGTTCTATTTTGCACGATTTGGTCAAACAGCAGCGACAGTATATTCCACTCGTGTATTTAGGTTGAATTGGTTCAGGAGAATTCCTTCCAACAACTCATTTTTGCCAGTTGACTGTACAAGATGTGTAGTGACATGAACTAAAGCTCAGTAAGTTCATTTACGCTCATGGAGTTCATTCTACTTAAGAAATGAAGGAAGCCTGCTGCCGCAGGAATATTGAGTTGAATAAGCTGAGCTGATTGCTTCATGCTTAACCAACTTACATTACTTAATCACAGGGGAAATACATGTATGGACAAAGTTTAATCAAATTTCCAGTGAACACAGCTACAATGTATTTGAACACAATAATTTATTTGGATTTCTAACGGGCGTTGAGTACCAACTCACACAACAGAGGCGGTATTCACCATATTCAGACTGCATAAAAGATATATGCGAGAGGCAAGGAGAGGGTGAAAATGACTTTGACATCTGGTGCTGCTCAGAGGAGTCTTTGGCTTATGAAAGGCACAAAAAGGATCCGGAGGAGAATCGGGGGATCATATCGAGACGGGGCAAATACGCGTGGGATGACGACAGTAGACCAGAGGATAACCGGTCAATCGGGGGAATGGGGAGACAGAATGGGTACCACGAATGGAACCAGGATATCAGGAGGACAATAAATGGGTCAAGAAGGGCAGGATGTCAGGATTGGAATTAGGAGAGAGTCACGGACTGGTTTATGAGGTATAGATCCACCGTACGTGATAATGTGACGAATGGTCCGTCATGTAAGTATGTCATTTGTCGCCGATGATGAGGCACCAAGTGACATATCTGTACAAATGGGACCCGTATATTTGGCAAAAAAAAAAAGTTTTTTTTTTGCTGGTCTAGTTGCGTGTATTTCTGAAATATGCGCGTCTACCCTTTTTCACAAGATGTCTGCTTGAGCAATCACACTTGAAAAGTCTATTAAATACTGAAATTTTTTCGAGAGGTGAATATCCAGGTTTCGGCCCATAACATACCCTAATTCCACGTCAATTACAGGCTACACGAAGAATTCCACGAAGAAGTACCAGAAACATAAGGCCATTTTCAACTAAATGCAAGACAAAAATTCAACCATAATATTAACGTTCAATTTGATTCATTGTCAGTATCATCCTTAATAGCTCTTTTTTATATATGATTACAACACATATAAGGGAAGTGGGAAGAGGTGCCGACATACTGACTGCGCCATATGACTTCACAGAATAGTCTTCTGGTAAACCTATTCTGAAGCACATACCAAGAATCTAACGATTCATGATATGTGTTGTATCTCAGGTACGCTTTTATTGTACCTGTTCATGTGGCAACTTGGATGACATGACCACACGGCCCCTAGCACCGGCATAAGCGGTATTAGATACAAATCTAGAGAGCTATGATGGAAATGCTCTAACAACTCGTATATTGGTAATTGGTGAGCTGCTTCGCTGTGACAA